>JAOEHQ010011621.1:0-16208 GCA_025447715.1 Asclepias incarnata
ATTATATTATGTTTGTACATAACATTATATCATTGTTATTAAAGTGTCATTGTTTGCTTTAATATAGACATTATATTGCGATCAACTGCTTTTTAGGTTAAAAAAAAAAAGATACCCGCGGCAACACGCTGGCATAACCTCCTCGTTAATAAAAATTACTAATCTAGAAAAACATCTTTTTATTTACAAAACAATTGAAGTATGTATACTATATTATAAAAGCGTAAAGAAAATAATTGACATTATTATAAAAAAGTTAACCCGATTAAAATAAAAATTTCAATCTCGATACGTAGGACGGGTAAAATGCTAGTATTTATAAACCAGGCATAAAAGATAAACAAGCCAACAACAAGATAAGCCCTTCATTTCTCTCCCACCCAGCTACCCCTATTCATACACACAGACGAGCAAAAAAGGAGATAACTCTGTAACAAGCAAACTTAGATGGCTCCAATGCGTATGCCAGAAGTTGAATTTATCTTTAGGGGATGCTCAGGGACATAAGATTGACCTATTGTGCCACAACTTAAGTTAGTTCTTCAATAATCGATATCATAAACAATGTTTTCATGCATTTAAATATAATACACGTTAAGTTTGCAACTTTATAGTTATACACTCCCCTTTATTTCCTTGAAAATCGCAAAAGTTCCTTGACAAAGTTGTCATTTGTCTTTAATATATCATTTGACGAATAGTTAAACACTTCCATCAAACTATGTCCAGCTCAAATGTCCTGGGACACAGGGAGTGTAGTTTTTAGAGGTGGCAAAATAGGCAGGTCAGTCGGGTTCGATAGCATGGCAAAACGGATAAGTTGTAGTGTGGATCAGGTTAGGATGGCTCGCAAGCATTTTTTATTTTTATTTTTTGTCCTCTGTTGACCTTTTCATGTATAATTCATGCGCCAGATATGATTAAACAACTATATTGTAATACTACTTTTTAACAAAAGGCAATTTAGGAGGCTATATGCATTAAAGATTTAAAGATACAATCTGGTGACAGTTGGCCCGTATTCGTCATCACTAGTGTTTTTAATTTGACCCATTTTAGAAACAAAAAACAACAAATTGACCCATTTTTAAAAAAAAAATGAGCGACCTTGTCACCTCTAATATTTTTGTACATGAAAGTATGAGCATGGAGGCTATAAAGCTGATAAGCTGTATGATTGTTTACCTTTTTCGACATTAATCTGCAAAGAATCTAGTGTAATTATGCCATCAGTCAATGGAAGTAGCTCGAGCTTGACAGTAATAGTGGATCGCGAAGGAACATACCTGTATTTCAAGAAATGGGATAAATTAACAGACTTCTAAACCAAATCATGAAAAAACAAGATGAGTCTTACCCAAGAGGAACTCTACTCTTCAACCACATATGTGTACGGCCCAGATCACTTTTCGGAAGTACATCAGAAATGGGAATTGTTTTCTCATTAAAAGATCCATACGTATGGTCATGATCATCACCCTCACCACATCTCTGATTTAGTACCTTAGATGCTGAGCGTTGCCTCTGCAGTGCAGTGTTTTGTCTCTCATCAAATGGGCTCATCGGTGATCGAGGCGAACAAGTTAATGAAACCACGGAAGAAGAAGTAAGTGAAGATGGAGCAAGCAATGTTAACTTTAAATCTTCATTTGTCAAATTTGAAGCCTCAAGAGTTAAAACCTGGCAGTAAAAGGAACACGATTAGCTTTTGTGCATGCTCATACAGTTTCAGCATGATATGTGTGCAAGTCTGTTGGAGATTGAAACCTGAACAGGTAAATTAGAGATTCTGGAATCTACCCCAAGAGCTTGTGTCGACATGTGAGATGTAACAGAGATCAAAATGTCCTTTTGGATACGTGGTCGCCAGTTTGTTGGCTGCTTGAATAACAATCTAGATTCTGCATGAACATATATCTTACAAGGTGTATTAGTGTATACAACATGCTTATGTAACAGGTTCAAAGTCACCCAAAGTCTTTTAAATCTATAGATCTCCTAAACCGCTTTCTTTAAAGATTCAGATTATTATGGTAATAATAGTTGTTTTCCGAATCATAATCAACGCATGCATTGTTTATGAAAAAAGGGGACAAAAAAAAAAAAGATTTTGGGTCACCCATTTGAGTCATACTAAAAATAATTTGTTTCAAGATGAATCCATTTTGCCCCTTTACCAAACTTGACCATTTTGCCACCCCTAATATGAAAAGGGCAATAGAAGCAAACTACTAGAGAGATGCAAAATGGGGAAATTAATTACCAGTATAGTTGCACCGACATGATACAAGAACTGCGTATTTAGTAGTAGACAAGGCACCACGATCCACATTGGAGAAGATGTGTACAATTGATCGTGCACTTCCAGTTGGCAATTGTGATGTTTGAGAGCTTTTCTCCATATAAACATTAGAACTCCAAAGAGGTGTTGATGGTTTGAGTATGAATGAGTGTTCCTCACCTTTCCTGTCAAGGAACATGCCTTTAGAGAAGTGTTTGACACTTTGACTATAGGTCAAGTGTCAAAATTTTCCTTCAATGATATGACAACAAAAAGAACTTTTTCTTGACATGAATCAATATTTTTAAACTACAAGAAACACGATGATAACCCAAGAAAGGATTTACCTACTTCTATCAGACTTGGTGCATTAGACAATATGTACCCAAAACTCCAAAAGTTCTATTGTAGCTCACATATAAGGAGTAACTAACTACAAGCTCCTTCAACCCATATCAAAAAATAATTACATATTCAACAAGAGCTAATAAAACAACCTTTTTTATGTAGGTTTACTTCCAAGATGAAATCATCAGTTTTGCTCTTAAAGCCACCCAATCACCTTCAAGCACAATTAAGTCACCACAACATGTCACAGTATTATCATTCTCCCCAACAAGTCAAAGTCATCTACTCTTCTATTCAAATAAGATGTATACACTACTTAATTACTTGTAAATACAACCTGTGCAGTATTAATGATTTTGGCTAATCTGCTGCAAGGACTTGACTCTTGAGTAAAAGTAAGAATGTGTGTGTCATCAGGGAAAGGTAAGATCAGATTGCACTTCCTGACATCGTAAATTATTGCTTAGAGAAAAAACAGCAAGGAACTTATCGTAGCTCCTCTTATTTTGCAGAAGGGTGCACTTTATTCAGTGGTTCAACTGTTTAACATAGAGGTGTCAAGATTGCCACCTCTAATTGGGAAGCATCTAAAACTAGGTATTAAGATCTCCTTTTCTATTACATTAATCACTTAAATACAATTACACAAACCTGTAAGCTGAACTAGTGAATGCATGAAGTGTTATTATGCATCAAATGGAGGAATTTTGTCCTTCTCAATGTTAAAGTGATACAGCAATACTACAAGCTCAAGATATGGAAAAAGGAAAGGTTATATTTAAACTTGGATGAACTTAGGTTGCTATTTCCTGGTTGTTGATAGCGTTGTGAACCAGAACTGAAAAATATACTACATAGGAGAGGATGACAAGGAGGATGATTATCAATAGTTAGTGTACATTGATATTTGGAAGTCTCAATGTACCAAGCTAGTGCTATAAAGGGATAAAGATGTGAAGAAGTCTCTAGATTGTGATATACTGACATTAAATGCGGATGACGAGTATTATTACACCGAAAGCTACTTGCATAAATAGCTCAACCGCTTAAGTACTGAGATAATCAACCTAACACACCAACTATACAAAAGTTGAACATCCATCTGTTCCTTTCCTTTACACCTCCATAGCCATCTAAAAGCAGTGCTGTAATCATAACCAGACAACCAAAATACTAAAGAAATTTGAGAGGGAAGTAACCTGAGGGGTAGATTTGGCAAGCCATGGTCACTGCCAGCTTCAGTACACGCAATTGGCAAAGACAAAGGTTGTCCACTTTCGGAAGCCTCCTCAAATATAACTGTTATGGTATCCAAGTATAAAACAATATCTGGTGCGTTAGCTGGAGAAACATTCTGCATAATCATAATGTATAAGCACGTAATTAGTTACTCCTATAGTCCTATATTAGTTGCATAACAATTTATCCAGATTCGGACCTTTATTTGGACACAAAGAAGATCTTCTGTATTGCAGTCAGCAGCAAAGCAATGAATCTCTAATGGCTGTATAATTTCTATCTTCCTCCTCCATCGTCTACCCGGAGTATAAATTCCTTCCAGTCCACAACGAACTGAAAACCGTTCTGGCTCCAATTGTACTCCCCGGAAAGATAAAAGCCCTTCACCATTTCTTTCACTCCCAGACTTATTGGAGTTTAGAAGAGTAGGAGGTATACTTTTTGATGAAATTGATGACATAGAGTGACTTCTAAACTGACCTAATAAAAAGTTCTGAGAACCAAATGAGCTTGGGGAATTCGGTTTTGACAATGAGTTACGAGCGCTTGAACTGGGACTCATTTCTGGAGTAGATAAAAATCGAGGTGGAGATACAGAATTATGTATGGGAAGCAACCATTTCAAGAGATCTCCATATGGGTCCTGTTCCGAGTAACCCGAATTTTCATATTTTTCGAACTGAAGAATTTCCAAGACCGGATCTCTTAGAAAATCAACACAGATATTTACATGTAAAAGTACCTGCATCCTTCCAGACAAGAAAACAGAATAATGAGGAATAATGCATCCATCCAGATAACGAACACACTGAGGACTAGTGGCCATGATTACAGGGGGATTGCCTCAGTTGAAAAGAAAATGTTTGGCACCGACAAGAAAATGAGCCACATTTTACATGCTATCATAACAGTTAAACAATTCCATAACTAATCCTACTGCCATCCCAAAGAGAAAATGTGATTAGATTTCAAGAGTCATATATCTTATGCAATTTATAGAGGTCTCCAGTGTAAGTTGCTATGATATAGCAAAAATGCTAGATAGGTAGAATTTCTTTTTCTGATTTGGCTATTTGGACAAGTGAAAGAGAGATAGAAGTTCTTTAAAAGATCTACGGTACTTGGATGTAGTGCCTTTGTATAAGAAGAGTACAGGAGCAAAAAAAAAAAAAATACAACTTCAGAAGATCTTTATACTAGCAGAATATATGGCATCACTGAGTCATGTACCGTTTGTAATGCACGTGACTGGCACAAGGGGGAATGCAACGACTAATATTGAATAAAGGAACAAGTCACGTGTGTAGCATGTGACCATTTAGTTCAGTAGTTAGGCAGTTATAAATAGGTCGTTAGGATTAAGAGTGAGTGAGTTTTTATAGTTAGTGATCATATCCCCCATTTGTCTATAATCTTGTAATTGGTTCTTAGAACCCTAATTCGTACGGCTTTCAAACGAAGAGTTTGTGGGCTCAAGTTTCACTTGAGACATTTGGCGTAAACAACAGTGGGTAGGGGTGTAAATCTGTTTTTCAGAAAGATAAAAAAATACTGCATAAATAAATTGGGACAACTTAATTGGTGTGAAGTCTCATGTAGTTAATAGAAATGGGAAAAGTTAACCCATTGTATAGCTTAACTAAGAATTCATCTCCAGCCTTCTTTTTTACATTTGAGCATTTCTCACTAGGGAGTTAGAGTGATAAAGGGAATGTGTGGTGTGTGTGTCACACACACACATACACACACACACACACACACACAGAGAAAGAGGTTCAAGCTTAATATTAAGCAAATAAGAGCGTAAAATGTTGATTCAGCCTTAGAAACAGTGGGAGGAAAACAAGAATACAAAAAGATCAAAGGAAAGCATGTAACTTAGAGAAACCAGAATTCAAAGAATACAAAAAGATCCAAGGAAAGCATGTAACTTAGAGAAACCAGAATTCGAAAGGTAAGAAGTGTATCCATGTATCGTGCATCTTAATAATTCAGGTAGTTGACATGTATTCTAGTGGGAGTGATGCTATTAGCCAGGATATATGACACAGTAGCCTAATTTAAGGAAGGTGCATAATTGGGAGTTTTGATGTTCTTGTTAATGATTATGGTAAATGATGTTATAATAATGAAAGTAATGATAATTTGCTTTTATACTCATTGGGGGCCATCAAATGTTAAGACCAGGATGTTCCTGAAAAAAGCAAAACAAACTCTTACAAAGTATACTAGTCAAGTATGAATTCTCAGACCCGAGCCATTCACTTTGGACTTTTATTTACTAGTGGTCTGCAAGGTCGCCAAGAATTTCATAGCAACAAAAACTAGCACTATATTTCCTGTAAAACCATGTGAAAATATGCAATGTGATTTTTGGCACAAGTAAATAAAAAAAATTTATGCATGATAAGCAAGAATAGAAATGCAGGCCTAGGCATGAAGCTCTCTGTTTCTATCGAGCCAATGAATAAATATGTAGATAAGGATATTATAAATATCGTTCACGAAACATACCACTATGTCTCCATTAGCAAGTAGACTACATTTAATGTCATTTTTTGCAACTCCGCCTGAGGTGCTAGCATCGAGGGTTCCTCTGTCAGCTGGTACATCATCCTTACAGGATTCAACTGGAATGAATTTTCCTCCAAATGCTTCATCAGTTTTCCTCCTCGACCAAAGAGCTTCGTCTGCCTCAGCAATTCGAGCAAAAAAATGAGAATTTTTAAATCTTATCAACAACTCGTCTGCCTGATTTCTGTGTTCTTCCTGCTTGCACGTGGATAAGCTTGCTAGGATATGAACTTGTTCACCTGGGCTCAAAAGTACAGTTTTCCCATGAAATGGAAAATGAGAGAATTAGGAAGATAAATTATAAAGAGAAAAAGAGGCCAAATGCATAATATAACTAGTTGATTATATTTAAGAATGAACAACCTGGAAAAACAAAAGAACGATCAAAGGATCTAAATGATGGTATATCTGATTTTTCATTCCAGCCATCAGGAAGCTCCTCTGCAACGGCATTGAACAACAATGATAAATTATAATATGAATATTTAATAAAGCAGCTATACAAATAATATTTGCCAATAAAGTTTCTTTTTTGGAATATATGTAGGGAATATCCAGTACTAACTTTCTGCAAAGACATAGAGCAAAATAAAGTAATCAAGAAAAATAGCAAGACATTACTGCATGGAATGGTAATATATCCCTCGTCTTCGAGAACATCGATGTGCTTATCTACGATAGTTAAGCCATTCTGTGTACTTAAGGTCCCCAATCTGCCATGTATACTCCCAGCTCCTTCACTTCTTCCAACATAATCATTGTTAGTTACTGGAAATAGGTTTTCAGCTATAAGATCATCTAACTTTCCACCTAACTTCATATTGTTTAATGCCGCTCAAGCATCTTCCTCCTGAGCTGCAGGATCGGAATGGCACTCCCAGGAAAAAATATCGGGCCACCAAAAGTTCCTCTGAAATACAAAAGATAAGTCTTCCTTAATTCAGCTCTAATCAAATAGTAGTAGTTAGCAACCAAAACTTATGGCATCACAGTTGCACTTTTTAAATCTACATAACTTAAAAGTTACAACTTAAGCTAGTCTTATCAATCAATTTAAGCTTGACCTCATTTGTCACTGGTTGTTAGTGGCCTCACTGGCCTTCAATAACAATATTTAACATCTGTATACAAACAATAAAAACGTTCTCAATTAGATACGTACAATAGATGTCGGACTAAAGTTGAATACATTTTCAAACACTTTTCCCATTCGTTATGATCTTGTCAGTTGTTTACCATTATCTTACTAGTTCTCTATTACCACAAAGATACCGATCTACATTCCTACTTAAGCTCATTGCTAATACTTCTTCTACTAATCCTCCATCACTTTGGCAATGCTAATAGATATAACACTACACATAAGCATTCACAAATCATAATATGTAATGCGTTACGCGCATAAAACATACAAATAAATTATTCTTAAGCAATCTGCAATGTACTTTCACAGCCTATCGGTTAGATTTCTATAATTAAATTTGAAAACTATTAATTTCATACTTATAATGACTGAATAACAAATATTTTTTTACTAAATTTATAAATGAATTTAACATTGATCTGAACATAGATCTACATGGATTTTATTGTGAATTAGGATTTTAATTATGAGCTAATTAGTAATTATAAGGTGCAGGTATATATATTATATATACATATATATTAAAGGATACAAAAAAAAGGAATGAAAAAGGATATGCAGAAATGAAATGTACCGATCGGAGAAGATGATGAATGAAGTGAATCAATGAAATAGATTTATTTGTTAACTACTTTTGTTAAAATCACTGTATGTATATGTATCTCATCATTGCACGTGAACACACTAAAACCGTTTCCCAATTTTCATATACAATATTTTATTTATAAAAAAATTTAGGCCTAAAAGTTTGTTTTTTAAATTATTTTTTACAATTCAAAGTTAAGAAGTTTATGTTAAAAATTAGTTTTTTATTTATTTTTAACATTGTTAAAAATTAGTTTTATATCAAATTATTGATATTTTGTGACCATGACTAGCTCATCAACCTGAATACACGAGTAGTTATAGAAAACATGTGAAACAAAAATATCAAAATATAACATAAAGTTTGTTGAGTTTTATTACTTTATAACAATTATATAACATAAATGATCAATATAGATGCTAAAAGTTGAAAATATTATCTTTACTCTTTAGATCTTTTAACACAATGTTGCCACCAAAATCTTTGTTCTATCATGAGAAATATCAAATGAATAATGTTGCATAATGAGTGCTCAAAGTTAATTATTATGAAATGTAAAGAGATATAATGAGTTTGGGTACTAATAAAACACGACTCGATCAACCAACATTTAGATTTACATAATATTATGCTTCTCGAATTTCACAAATTTTTAACGCCCTAAATACATCGTCCAATGCTTTAGCTTTCTGATTACATGTGATCTTGCATTAATACCGTTTCTGTGTATGGATCTTTGTAACCGTTGGCATGTTGACATTTTTTTTGCATTTTTTGAACACGATAACTCAATCCTTTTTCGTATGATTTTGCTAATGATAATTGGAAATACTGATGTGCGTTCCTTGAATGCTTGGATGTTAGTTAGAGCATCAACGATATCTGATTTTAACATATATTGGTAATCTGATATGGTATTTGGCAATGATTGTAGGGGAATGCTTGCTTGGGGATCAAACAAATGTGAATGATGGGAAGTCACTCTTTAATCAAGCTCCATAAGCTTTCGCTTAAAATATAAGTCTATCTATCTCAAGCTCTTGATCAACTTCAACCATATTCCTCAAGCTCTATAAGCTTTCACTAAAAAAAAAAAGTTCTTTCTTTCTAGAGAGACATTTTGCACCTCAGCAAGTTGAACCCGATGTCCAAGCACACACCATCACTTTAATTCCGGACCAATGGTTTCACTGTGACTATTGGTCCTAGTATAAACAAATGCACCACTAGTTCTTTAGATATCACAACTTCTACCAATGTCTTTGTATCTTTAGCTGCTGATAAAAATAATAAACGGTTAGCTTAGAATTAGATAACCAACTCACTTAGGTGGGTTGGCCATGGGTATTTAACTAATCCACTATGTGGGTCCCGGGGGTGAGTTTACCCAAGGTATCAGGTTCGAGTCTTGGGGTTCTCATCTTAAAGGAATTTTTCATAAGGAAGGGTTGGAGGTCCTGCAAATCGCAGGTCAAAATTGCCTCCAACACGTCTGAATCGAAATACACTTTACAAAAAAAAAAAGAAGCTTAGAATTAGATTCTATCATTCTACAGAATCCCGTTTACTACCTTAATTATGTGTGAATTTTGATATCGATTTCTAAGTTAATATTTATCATCCTATTTTTAATCACCATCCAATAATAAATACCTTATAGATATCAAAAACATTTCCCTTAGTCTATTTGTTTAGCCATGGGAATTGAAAAGTAAAAGAAATTTTTTTGTAATAAGTTGGTGTCTTCCTTAACAACCAGTTATTTTGTCATGGACATTCATGTCAGTAAAAAGTTTCAATATTGGACCAAGATGGGAAGGGTCCACAACTAGCATAAGCTGTTTGAATTTTCATGCTATTCATTCATATCTATATCTATACTCCTTCGTAAAGAAACAACCTTCTTTATTTTTTTTAGAAAAGTCACCCGATCTATCCAACTTACACTTCTTCTTTATTTATTAATTTAAACATCTTCACCTAATATATCTATAATAATACCCTTAATGAAATAATTTACAACATAGGTCTCTCAACCCTTAAACTAAATACACTACCCTTTTAACATCAATTACTTTTACACTAATAATCACACCACCACCGCAGCTGCCATCACCACCCGTCGCCGCCACCCCTACACTACCGCCGCGTCGCTCGGGTATGCGTCTAGTATTAAATTATTACCCTTTCCCTCTGATTTTACAAGTGCACTTTATTTTTATTTTTTATGTCAAAATAAATGTCTAACAAATTTAACTTTAATTAGTTACTATTTTTTTTTTTTCAAATTACCGTATATCATTTAAAAACTTCATTAATTACTATCTTAAAATAAACATTTTTTATTTGTGGACGATTATTATGAGATGGATGAAGTATTAAACTTAAAATAATAGCATTGTACTACTTTATTTAACAAATCATCATTTTGTTTTTATATTGAATTTTTTTTTTTTTAAGTTATAAGTTAAAAATAATTGTTAATCCGTACATCAGATGCATGGATAGACCATAGTTGGGTACTATTTTGACAGCTTGATTAGCAATAATGCAAAATTTTAAAGATCGTAGCAATATTGTATAACATCATTTTTCTCACCAAAATTTGCTTACATTTGGCTATCTTTTATTGTAAAGGGGACTTTTCAAGTATTTGACAACCGTTTATATCATCACTAATTTCCTTTTTAATAGATTCATTTTTCAAAAACTCCACATTCTATTAACCATTATTTTAGTTTTTTGTTTAATCAATTACTAGTATTTTTCAAGTTTGAAAAGGTCTAATTTACCCCTAAACAATAAAAAGTCTAACTATCTTTATCTTTATTTTTCAAGTTTTCTCGAATGATGATTTATGGTGCCTATTTTATCCATGTCTTTCTATTGTCTATTTACATCCCCTTATTGTTGTACCAAAAATACTCTCAATGAAATATTTTACAATATGTATCCTTCAACTCCTAAAATAATTACACTACCCTCATTTTACATCAATTACTTTTTACATCAATAACCTACACTACTCGCCATCAGTCACTAGCAGTCGCCTCCGCCATCACACCGCCGCCACCACTTTTGTCGTCGCATTGCGCAGACATCCATCTAGTTTAATTATCATTTGTATACAACATTGAAGAAGCATTTAGTAAAATTGTTGTGTGGCCGTGATAATATTATAATAATTTATTTTAGTAAGCAATATCTAATCAAATTCAATGTTTTTTAATATTTAATTACAAAAATCACATAAATACATACTTTATAAAATCTAAATAGAAATTTTCATTTTTAAGAGCAATAACTTATTACAGAGTAATATTATTTTTTTCAGTTCATTGAAATAATTATTTTTCTCTTCAAAAATAATCCATATAAGAAGTCACGTTATCTTTCTCAATATTAAATCAACCACGACAATCATAAAAAAAATTTAAAAATCTCTATCATTAGATACCATCGATTAAAAAGAATTAATTTTTCATATTATGTTGATATTGTACCGATTAATTATTAAAATTTCCAATGAGAATTTTTATACTCGCAATAAATTAGCCATCTCATTCATGGGCGGAGCCAGGTGGGGGGTAGGGTTGGCCATGACTCACCCTAAAAAAAACTAACGGTAATGTATTCTAGCCTTATTTTGCTCGTATTGGTAAATTTTGGCCCACCTAATATATTATTTTGTCACGTGTTTGTGTTTAATAATTTTTTCGGCTTATCCCGAACCAAAATGCTGGCTCGGCCGCTATTCTCATTAATTGTCAAACACGGTTTTAAACAAAACGCTATATTGTTACAGCTGTTTGATTAAATTTAATACTATTTTTTAGAAGATTAATACCAATATCTGTTTTAAAATACTTTGATAACAAAATTTATCATTCAAATTTTAAATCACATCACATAGTAAAAAAAATATCATTCATAAATATTGACAGCAGGAAATTTCTGTTATTAAAGATAAAAGTTTACACACACATATATATATAGTCTGTTACATATACATACAGATACAGATATATATATATATATATATATACACACAATTACATACACTATTTCTTAAGCCTAAAACCCTAAAAATCCCCCCAAAAAACCATCTTTAATTTCCACGAAGATTATATACACAAATATCAAGAAAGAAAAAGCCAAGAAAATTAGATGGCAGCTTTTTTCAAGATTCAAACTTTCTTCATCTTCTTTCTTGCAACACTTTTTTCCATCATCCCGTTTTCTATCTCCGAGCACCATAACCACCACACCAACAACCACCATCACCACCGTCATCAAACCACCACCCAACCACCGTCGCCGGAGGTGGTGGTGGTGGCGATCTCACCGTCACAACCACCCACATTCCCACCACAAAATGAGTCAACAAGATTATATTTAGTCAGCACCACCCCATCAAGAAACAACAACAACCCATTAGGCACATGGACGCTATTACAAAAAAGTATAGGCATATCAGCCATGCACATGCAACTTCTTCATAACAACAAAGTAGTTATATTCGATCGTACCGATTTCGGGCCATCGAATTTATCTCTCCCATTCGGTTCGCCTTGTCGTCTTAACGACGAGTACGTTCACCCCGATTGCACGTCTCATTCGATCCTTTTCGACGTCCCATCCAACACATTTCGTCCACTTTACATACAAACTGATGTATGGTGTTCTTCTGGTGCAGTTGATCCATCTGGGACATTAGTACAGACCGGTGGATACCATGCTGGTGATCATAAAATTCGATTATTCGCTCCGTGCATTGATCTTGACCCGTTTTGCGATTGGGTCGAATTACAAAGGAATTTAAGTGTTCAAAGATGGTATTCTTCTAATCATATTTTACCTGATGGTAATGTTATAATTGTGGGTGGAAGACGAGCTTATAACTACGAATTTTATCCAAAAAACCCGAGTGGGATGTCGTCTCTAAATTTGTTTAATTTCACTTTCTTGATTGAAACTACTGATTACCAAGAAGAAAACAATCTTTACCCTTTTTTACATTTGTTACCGGACGGTAATTTGTTTGTCTTCGCAAACCAACGTTCGGTTTTACTGGATTACGTGCATGGGCGCGTGGTGCGAGAGTTTCCTCCGATTCCGGGGGAAAAGAGGTCCTACCCATCTACCGGTTCATCAGTTTTGCTCCCGATTTCGCTTGGCGGGAGCCCAGAAGATGTCGAAGTTATGATATGTGGTGGGGCCCAAGGCGGGTCATTTTCGATGGCGGAAAGGGGGGTTTATATGGCGGCTGCCCGGACGTGTGGGCGGATGAAGTTAACCGACCCGAACCCGTATTGGGTTATGGAGAAAATGCCGTTGCGGCGCGTGATGCCGGATATGATACTATTACCGACAGGAGACGTGTTGATAATAAACGGAGCGGCTCGAGGAACTGCAGGCTGGGAAAACGCGATCGAACCTGTATTGCACCCGGTTTTGTATGAGGTAAAAAAGAGGTTATTTACTGTGCTTAACCCAACCAGAAGACCAAGAATGTACCATTCATCAGCTACATTACTACCAGATGGCAGGATCTTAGTGGGCGGAAGTAACCCGCACGTGTCATACGTTTTTACTGGGGTAAATTACACAACAGATTTAACCTTGGAGTCTTTTTCACCACCTTATATGGACGAGCGTTTTGCATATTTTAGACCGACGATCCTAACCGTCAATTATGGACTTGATGAAATGATATCGTACGGTCAGGAGTTTTCGTTGACTTTGACTATGAGTTTGACTGGCTTGGATAGAAGACTTGTGGTGTCATTGGTTGCACCATCATTTACTACACACTCTTTTGCTATGAATCAAAGAGTGTTGTTTTTACACATTGCCGACGTGGCACAGTTATCAGTGTTTGGATATAGAGTTACTGTACGTGCACCCTCATCACCTAATGTTGCACCCCCAGGTTATTATATGCTGTTTGTTGTACATGATGGTATTCCTGGTCAATCTGTTTGGGTCAAGTTGCTTTGACTCTTTTTTACCATTTTGAATTCTTTGATTAAATGTGAAGTTGGTAAAAAAAAAATAATTGATTTTTGGTTTTTTACCGGTTTTGAAAGTGCTAGTGAGTAAAATGATGTTACTTTTGTATAGAATTATATATATTTGTTATTATATGTTAAATGTTTAATATATATCTAATATCTATATAGAGCTATTGTTTTTATATATGATTTATGATCAGGTTTATATCTATAGTTTAGGCCTAAAAGTCTAAAACTGTTGCAATAACATTCACTCATAATGCGTTTTAGTCAGGTCATGAATAATTTATAAATATGTGTGAATTTGAATGATTATTTGACTTTATTAAAAAAAATGCAAAATATAATGACAAAAAGTAAGATTAGGAAACATAAGTAGCAGATTAAATTCATGAAACATGATTACATAAACATATTACATATGGTCTGCTAGAAGTTTTAAGTATATGATCTTTAAATGTTTGCTGACATTGATTTATACTTGTAACGATTAGCCCAAAAGAGATAGTTAGCGAAATTTAAGATGCTAAGAACACACATTAACCAGTAAAACCTATCAAGGTGATACTGATTTAAGGTTTTACCGGACAACCATGAATGGTGGTGTGTTCCTGACCCTGTGATTCTGTTAACAAGTGACACGATCATGCCACTTAGGTAATAGCCCATGGCCAAAGAAGCCCAAGAAAACGAGGTGGCCAGAGATCTCATTCTAACAGGCGCTTCAGTGAATGCAAACTCCATTAATCCAGCCAAGACAAATAGATCAGCAGATCCCAGAAACAAGTACTGAAATGCAATCCACAAGAAGGAAATAGGCAATGGCCCTTTACTAAGCCCGTGGGCTTTAACAACTTTCTTGCGTTTGATCTCAACTAGGCCTGCGACAGCCATGGCTATAATGGAGAAACATAGGCCTATGCCTACTCTTTGGAGATGGGAAATACCTGTTTCGGATTTGGTCCACTTTCGAGAATATGGGATTATGATGTGATCATATAACGGGGCCATGATCATCATGAAGACTATGGGGAAAATGGGTAGTGATCCGGGTGGGACAGTGAATGATCCAATATTCGTGTTCATTGTGGTGGCCTGTTGAATTGAAAAAGTAGAGAGTTGGGCTAAACAGCAGTTGAGTATTATGCAGCAGGCAAATATAGGAAGAATTTGCAGCATGATTTTGACATCTTCTACTTCTTGAACTGAGCACTCAAGTGATTTGTAGGCGGGTTTGTTTTCAGCTGCACGGTTTAGACAATTGAGATTCTTAGATAGGGTTGGTGTTTCAGGCTCATCAGTTTTCATTTCCTGTTCTTCCACATATGCTGGTATAAGAGGATACGGGCTTTGAGTCAAGTTGGTCACGACACAATTCTTCTGGGTTTTGGGTGTTGAAACATTTAGAGCTGCTGCAAGTAGAACCTGTTATAAAAAAACTGCATAATTAGTAGAGGCAGGAATTACCCGTTAACTAGAATAGTTTGATTTGGGTTACAGTTTAACCAATGGGTGTAAGAATAACTAAAAAAGGTAAAGGGTCATATGGGTCGAAAGTCGCCCAAACCTTAAATGTTTATAACCTCAAAATTGTTGTAGACATAAAAAGTAGAATTTTGTCTTAATATAATTTTTGTAATCATATTTAAGTAAAGCAATACCCATTTATTTATGAATGAGTAATGTTTTATTTCTGAAGGGTCAAATACGGGTTGAGTGAGTTAAAAGTCTCAGAAAGTCCATAATAATGCATACAAACCTCCTAAATCTCGTTAGGCAAAGAATTACAATAATATTTTGCTAGCTTATTTTTTGTAATTATATATATATATATATATATATATATTTGAAAGGTTGTAATTAAATTTAACACACTAATTATTTAAATATTTCCCAAAAAGTTGGACAAAAGTGTTTCGAATCAACCAACCAGTCTGAGTTGCCCATTTTTTCTCTGTTGTATAAATATATACAATAAAAGAGAAAGAGGGGGGGGGGGGGGGGGGGGGGGTAAAAACAAGG
>JAOEHQ010011632.1:0-16206 GCA_025447715.1 Asclepias incarnata
TTTTATTAATGAAAACAACGACACTTCAATAACATCGACAACACTTCGATAACTTTAAAAAACTAAGTTGGCAACTACAAAAAATCATATATCAATATAAACTTTTCATAAACATCGTCATATAATAACATAAGATATAATAATCATTTGCACAATTAATTGTTGAAAGTGAAACACAAGTAAAAGCATAGTATCCGAAATAATTAGTTGTAGAAATAAAAAAAATCCATAGTCACTTTATCTAAAACCATGACCCAAAAAGTGAATGTAAACCAAAAATCTGTGGAAAAAAAACTAAAATCAAAAGTTAGATATAGTTAATTGTATAAAGTAAAAAATAATTAAAATGTAAATATTAGTTAAAAGCATAAAAAAAATTAAAACTAAAAAATAATTAAAAAAAACCCAAAGAGCTAACGAGCCACTGCACAGTACATGAATAACTAAATAACTATTACATGAATAGTGTAAATCTACATTTGAAATCCGAAAATCTGTAACTTAAAATGAAAAGTTAAAACGAAAAATTATATATATAGTTAATTATGAAAAGAAAAACAAACGAAAAATAAACATTAATTAAAATGGTAAAAAAAAAAATATATTAATTATCTATCAAAATAATGTTTACATTTTACAAAGTTATTTCTCTTGTTTGTAATGTATATGCATCATCTCTAATGTTAAAAGGGTAAAAAAAAATATTAATTATCAAAAATAATGTAGTAAAAGACATTTTAAATATTATTATTTTATTATTTAATTAATCTAAGTATTGAAAAGCACCAGGGATAGGATAAAAGAGTCAATAATTCAATATGCCACTTGATTGGCTTCAAATAATAAGAATTTGTATGCCACGTGCATGGCTTTAATAAAAACTTTAGAAAAATATAACATCGAAGCAGGCCTTGAACCCTTATCGCATAATTTAGAGAGCCGGATATTTTTCCATCTCAACTAAAAGAAACTCTTGTTCAAAATTGCTAAATGTTTAATATAAACAATTCTAGATATGGTTACTGTACCCATATTGGAATTGTATATGGGTAATAACATGTAATATTTAAAACCGACAACGAGAACCATCCTTTTCTCTGTCATTAAATCACAATCGAAGCCTTTATATCCTGGATTATTCATAAACAAAAACATGAAAATTGAATTAGGCTCAAAAATTAAAGTATACTGTTATGTACATTTTCAAACATATATATAATTTTTGTAACGTTGTGTATCAAATTATATCATGTTGTATTGTGCATCAAAATACAATTATGTAGATTTTCAACACATATATATCATTTTTGTAATGTTGTGCATCAAATTATATGATGTTGTAACAATGTGCATCAAATAATACCATTTATGTATTATATTCAATCGGCTTTTGAGTCGTTTAGAAGTATAATTTTGAATTTTTTTTAACTGAGAAGTTAAAGCGAAATTGATCAATTCTAGTTGTGACAGGTATTTTTGGGTTGCATGTTTATTTATTTATTTATTTTTAAACAATATTGAGAATGAAAAATTAAAATGATGCCACTTAACTTTTAGGCGAAACATATGGCATTCAATTCCTCATGAATTTTTAAGGGTTCTCTCATGAACCTTACCATATATATAGCTTACCGGCGAGGCAAACTCCGACAGGAACTCCGGCGAAGACAAGGGATTGAAGAAGAATGGTTAGTTCTTTTTGGGTTGTCTCTTTATTTCTTTTGGATTTCAATTTCCAAATTTATAAGGTTTGTATTTTATTCTCCATAATAATAAAATATTATTAATGTAACTAGCTAATCAATCTGGATTCAACCCGGACCTTTTATTCAAACTGTTCTTAACAACAAATATTAAAATAAACTTGATATTGAGATGGTAAATCAATTAATACAGTGATAATAAATAACAGACATTTGTAGTTGTCAATTAAAATAAACTATTCAATTAAAATAAACTATTGAATTAAAATAAACTCTTTTTTTTAACCGACAGAAATTATTGTATTAATAAAATACCCCTAGCAAGATGCTAGAAGTACATAAGTACAATTACAAATCTATAAATAAAACAAACAACACATTCTAGACTCTTTCCGGGACTTTAACTACGATGATTTCAAAAAGGGTCAAAAAACTCGTGCCAATTACGAAATCGAGACAGGAGAAAAAACCCCCAACCCATGGAGGTCGCGCCACTGGTTTTTACTCGCAGTGTTTTTGATGCAATCCCAAACAAGCCCCGAGGGAAAATGTCACACCCCAACTATGGCTGAAACTTGGGATGCAACTGAATGTCGAACGCACATGGATATTATACCTGAACAAGACATAAGCACACATATGACATAAATAAGTACATAATTGTCTTTACATAAGTCCGTAATAAAGTCTATCTAGGGAATGCTAACAAAAGCGCGCATTTGACCTTAATTCCATCTAACAAAAGATGCGCGAATATCCCTTGAATCCAGTCCAACTCTAGTAGATCCTCCTTGATTAGCCCGATTACCTGAAAAGTGTACTAAAACGTGTTAATGCAATGGTTGGTAAGTTCGTAGGTTTGAGCAATAAAAGTCAGCTTGTGCCGATAAAAGTCGAACAATATTTGTACAATATAATAAGGAGCAATAGAAGTTACTTACAGTCGAACCACACATAAACACATAAGAACATACCACACATAGAGACGAACTGTCGAACAAATAAATGGTACTGGGCGAACTCATCCCAAATGGTACCTAAGCACTAATAAATAAGACGTACTGTACGGGGCGAACACATACCATATGGTACTGGGCGAACAGATCCCAAAAGGTGTCAGACGAACTCATCCCATATGGCACTAGTGAGCAAGTAACTCTATACGAATGACTCACACTATCATATTGTACAGTCGTAAAAATTCATCTACACATATTTAAAAATCAGTACACTTTCCACCTCAAAAGTACATTAAAATGGGGCTACGCGAAAGTCAACTGAAAGTATGTAAGTAAGTACGATAAACAAGCAATCCGGAAGTACACAAAGACCTGCACGTATCGGTCCGACAGCAAGCCGAAAAATAAGTACCTACAATTTGTACCTCATTAGACTACGCCTATTACTAGGGTCCTAAGAAAAGCCATTAAGTTTGGTGCAAAAAATTTATTTTTATACTTTTTTTTTTACTTAGGGAATTTAAGATGGCTGCGAAGATAATATCTTCACACAGGGCGAAGATTACACGATGATTATGTCACGTGAAGATAAAAATTAGGGTTTTTCAGCGAAGATAAGAACATGATGACGTCACCGCAAAAAAAATCAAAATTTAGGGTTTTGAGCGAAGATAAGACCATGATGACATCACCGCAAAGATAATCAAAATTTAGGGTTTTGAGCGAAGATTAGTGCTATGATAACATGCTAGGGCACCGCGAAGATAATCACAAAGATTATCTTAACGCAGACGACTGAAAGGTCGAAAGTACAAGTTTTTACTCACTTTTGACCAGATTTAAAGACTAAAAGCACTTAGATTATGTTTGTAAGTTAAAATAGCGATTGTTTGTCATGTTTTCTTGTTTAAAAGCGAGCATTTCTTAGTTTCCAAGGTGAAAGTTAGTTAAATAAAATAAAAACTTATAAAACGAGTTTAATCCTAAAAATAACTTGATTTGATTGCAAAAACGAGTAGTAACAAGTATACAAATCGATTATCTAGCTTGATGTTTCACGAAAATGATTGATTTTTAGAGAGCGAAAGTAGAGAGAAAGAAGAGAGAATATGTGAGTTTTTGTTGGTGAAAAATGAAAGGAAGATAGAAAGAAAGAAAGATAGGGGAAAGGGAAGACCTTTTCTTCTTTTTATCCCACTTAACACTTTTTACAAAATAAGTCCTTTTCGTTACCGCTACTCACTCGTTACATTTTAAAATGACTCGAATGATTTTATTAGGTCGTTTTAAGAATCGTTAATGTCTTACATATTATCCAAGAAAACATATAAAAATGTTATTTATAAGAACTTGCTATTAAATTTGGCATTTCTAACAGACCACTAGTAAGCCTTAGAGCTCGCTCAGATGAAGTTATCACATGTGGCATCCAATAAGTCGAATAGTCCATAGAACTTTAAAATTCATACTTTCCATAAAATACATCGTTAGTACATACTTTAGTCGGCATACGCACGTCTATAAACTAATAAGTACAAAATACTGAATCGCTTAGGTGACGGTTGTCACATAAATAAACAACCAAAATCCAAGTATTAAACATGGTAGCGACATTAAAGAAGCAAAAGACAATTAGTTGTTGAATCCTAACTTTTTACAATCGGTTTTTTAGAAAATACTATTAAGCTTGGCATTGTCTTTATTAGGATTGAATATAATGAATCAGGATCAAAATATCAAATCTGTTCTTGCATTCCAAACATCATAACCTGGACCCTCTTCGATCCACAAATGAGTTGTAGAAGCATAAACAATATTTAAATCTAGACTAACAAAAATACAAAAGGGAAGCCACATATTTTAAGGTAAAGAGATATAGAACACGAAAAAGTTCCTATACATTATACAGCTAATTAGTAAAGAACATGTAAATTCATTTTACATTATACAACTAATTAGTAGAGAAAGGGTAATTACCTTATACTCCTAACAGTTTAAGGGTAAAGTTGCCATTAAATAACTTACATTTGTAGTTGCGTTCTCCAACTCTACTGATTCTAGACCAACCTATTTCTCTAAGTATCTTGATTCCTCATTTTCCAATTCATTTAGCATCCTTTTAAGGCTTTCTGGCCCGAATAGATATAGTACCATATTTTTGATAATGTTGGTTCCCAAATTTGCACAACTTAAGTAATTACAAGCTTGTAACAAAGTAAATGAACAAAGCAAGATCTAAATATATTCAAGTCATATGTTGTACTCTACTATAACGAAGAGTATTACAACGTATAGTTATATAGAACTTACTTGATTACAATGAATATATTTATCACTAGACTAACTAAAGACTGAATCTAGACTAACTAAGATTCAAAACAGGTTTACAATATTACAACTTATGTAACTTGTAAGGCTATATTATACTTAGTAAAAACAATGGATGAACAAGAACTTTGTCTTCACAAGGTTGCCTTTTATAGGAGAATAATGGCAACACTCTTCGAGATATGGATCTTGATGTGAAGGCGAGTGTCAACATTCCATTGGTGAAGTACTTTCACATTTAATGCTTCTAAATTGTCTTCTTGTTTTTTCGTGATTTTGGGTGAAAGAGAAACTTGTGTGAAGATGTTGAGTCGAAGTGTATTAGCTTATATTTGTTGATGACAAACAATGTAAAAATACTTAAGTCTTTGGTTCTTGGCTGAGTCAGCTTGGGCCTGTCCAAGCTGTGTCAGCCTGGACACTTTTTATTTTGTATTTTCATAAGTATAGAAGGTGGTTCTCCAAGCTGCATCAACATTGAATCATATCACTTGATCTGAAGTCGAAGAGTGAAGATCAAGGATAAAAGGTCAAGCTGATGGGTGGAAGTCAGCTTGGGCTTACAGTCAACTTGGATGAACATTTGGGAGCTTGGAATTTAACAAGTGTTTCAAGTTTCTCCTTATCATTTCTGGATAACAACATCAAAATTAAGATTGGATAAACATGGTGACAAGATGTACGAGGTACTGTAGAGATTCCAAGTTGATGGTTGTCTTATTCTATGACTTGTCCCCTTTCTCATTGGCTGCATGATCTCTGGAAAGGTATCTGGGAACAAAAAGGACAATGTCACTATCAAAGAGGTCACTTTATGTAGAGCCATCTAGATATCAACGTAGCAATATTGGACACCATCCAAGGCATGGTGTTTGCCTATAAATACCAGCCTTCGTGGATCATAGAATGTGTGCAATCTTATCATCTTATCCTCACAACATTCCACTCTACAAGAGTAATCAACTTAAGGCTGTGTTATATTCATATACTCAACTTAGGCTAGTATTTTGTAAAGGATGGGAAAGCAAAGTTGTAATTTGTACTCAACTAAGTAGTTTGATTCCATAGGTGTTCCAGTTCCACATCTACTTGTAATTCTTGTTGATTTATCAATAAAAGAATTAGTGGAAAATTTAAAATTTGTGTTCTTGAGTTTGCACTTATATTGTTTCTATATTCTGATTGTACGATTGTTCTTATAATCTGTTAACAAATAAACTTGAATACTAGACTTGGTTTAATAAAAAATTGGGATAATGACCTGTGAATGTTACGTAACTATGTCAAAATGTTTATGTTGTGTAGTGATCTTCTAATATGTCTATGCAATGTATCTAACTACAAAATCTGTCCAAATAATGTAAATCACCGGGTGACTGCCTACATGTAACAAGTTACTGCCATGTCAGATGCCACATAGGATTCAGATGCCACATAGGATGCCACGTATGTTACATACAATAGACATTTAGCCATAGTTCATTACATTTAATAGACTTCCGGTGGATTCCAATATCCGGTCATCTTCTCCGATGAACTTCCGGCCAACTTCCGACAACACCATTTTTTCCGATGAACACCTTTGACCACCAAATTTTCCAGAAAAAAAAACACGTAGAAAACGAAATCTTTGAAACGAAATCATCTAAGATTCATTCATTCACATTTACCCACAATTTAAATATATCACTAAACGATCTATCTGAATAATCTGACAATTTACACCAGATCTGACAGAAACTTGTCAAACCAATGTTTGCCAAGTTTAAATTCTTCAGCTAATATACAAAGAGCATTCAAAGCAGATTTAAAAAAAGAAAAAGAAAAAAAAAGACTAAAGTGCTTACAAGTGCAGTAACATTCATATCTATACTTCTTCTAGACAATGCTCTTTGCAGACATTCGACAACATCTTTTTCCACCTGAAATAATAAGCGCAATGCATCAAATATACGATGGTCGAGTTACATATCTTCACATTTCAACTTCCAAATGATACCATATGTACCCTCTAAATTATTATTATTTTTTCGTTCTATATAGATGAATTACTAACCATGTCTTCAATGGAAAAACCTTTAGACCAGTTTATGCAGAAACTCTAATTAAGCTCAAAAGTGGATTCTTCACCTACATAATTGCAACACAACAGATTCTTCTACTTAAAATAATATGTTACATACATAAAACCAAAAATAGGATAAATCAAACAACTTAGGGACAAAGAATTTCATTTTCAATTTCATTATTAATTAATTCAAACTAAAAACGACCCATTTATAAAAACACAAAATATACATATAAATATAAAACAAAAATTCAACAAATTTATAGATCTATAACTTTCACCAACAAAAATATTAAAACTTTTTTAATGTTTGATTTGATATAATCAAGCATTATATCAAGCATTAAACAGCAATTCATAGAATACCAAACATGAAGAGATGGTTAGATCGGAGGAAGTTGAAACAAGGGTAAAACCCTTTTTTGTTTTCCGGCGAGTTAAACCCGCCGGCCACCACCATCTGTGTATATATATATACAAGCGGTGGTGGTGGGTGATGATAGCGACAGGCGATGATGGTGAGTGATGATAGCGACAGGCGATGATGGTGGGTGTTAGTAGCTCCGGCGGTGGTTGTGGGTGGTAGTAGCTCCGGCGGTGGTTTACCTTTTTTTATATTCAGGTCTCCATCGGCAACCACCATCTTCATCGGCACCATTTTCGGCAGCCACCGTCTCCCTCAACACCACTTCCAGCAGCCATGGTTTTGGAAATGTTGTTTAAGGTCGAAGCTGGAGAATGGTGTTGGGAGGTTGTAGACAAAGAAGGAGATGGGATTTGGGGATGTTGTATTCTTCCTGTGCCTGACTTGTCTCCATTCACTATTATTTCTTGTTGAAAATTCCGGTCGCCGGAAGTGATTGGCGCAGGGAGGGGTGGAGGTTTCTCTCTCTCACACTCTCTCACACATATAATTGATGATAGATGCAGAAATATGGTTTTGCTTTATTTAATATGTTTGATAATGATAATATGTTTTTCCAAGTCACGATCCATGTAAGCTTAAAAGAGGTGAGTCAACAATGCCACATAAGCATTTTAATTAATAAAAATAAAAGTGTAATCGGTTACCCTTTAAGCAGGTCACCCGTTACATTAAGTGGACAGATTTTGTAGTTAATTACATTACATAGATAGTTTACGAGATCACTACACAACATAGACATTTTGACAGAGTTACGTGCATTCAGGGGTCATTATCCCTAAAAAGAAAGCTTTTTAAAATTAAGAGGCATTTTAGATATTTTAATAATAAAAAAATTGAAAAATAAAAATGATTATTAGTTTTTTTAATAATAAAAATGATAAAAATGATATCTAAAAGTGTTCCCATTGGCGCACTGGATTTCTCAATCTCAGATAGACATATTGATTATTGAGTATTGACCCTGAAAATCTAAAATGAAAGAAAAAGGGACCCGGCTAGCTGTCATTGAATAGGTCTCGTTCTACCACTTTGACTGATAAAAGATTTGTTGAACATCCAGTAGATTTTTGTATAATTTTAGCTTTGGGGCTGAACGGAATGGGGAGACTCACGACACGTGGCGCCTAGTCAACAAGTTGGATAGCCTCAAAAACTTGGGGGAGTGGGGCGAACCATGGGTCGCCGGAGATGAAAGCAAAGAAAGCAAAGAAAGCAAAGAAAGAAAGGAGAGTGACAGAAAGGAAGGAGAGTTCGGTTTTTGGAAATATCAAATTACCAGTTTGTTTTTTCTTCTATTTTTAAATTTAAATTTATAAGGTTTTTTTATTTGTATTTATTTAATAATTCAATTTATTTAAAATATGTCGTTGGACTAAATCTAGTATATTATTGTTTCTAGGATTTATTAATCGTTATTATTAAACTGAATAATGCTATCTTACATATCTACAATACAACATAAGTTATTTATTAATCATTGCTGATTTTTTCAATTTGACTAAATTTAGCTCATATTATCATTTCAAAAATTTATCACTTTTTTTAAATATTGACAAAATCGAAAACAAATGTAAATACGCATTTTTGAAATTCTCCTATAACCATATACAAAGTTTTGACAAAAATTTTAAATATACTAATTGCATTATCCTTTCGGGAAAATATATGACGGTCTACATGTCATATCTTTCATACTCCAATCATGACGAGAATTATGACGAGATTGAATATCATTGTGGTTGTACCACCTACATTGTCACAGAATATCAATTCATATCAAAGTATTCAAGCTAGTGTATTGTATTTATCTTACAATTACGCGTTATTTATTTTATAAAAATAAATTATATATTCATTAATAAAAAAAAAAATCATTATCCGTGTATAGCCAAAAACTAGTATTCATTCTATTCAACTTTCCAATATAGTATATGTCTAAGGACAATATGTATGGTCGTATGGATGATAGTATCTCAATTTGATAGATGATATACCTTAGAGGACTAGGAGTGGTGGCCGAGTTGGAGAATTTTATCCTCCATACCGCCGGCTACACCGGCGCCAATACCAAATTTATGGCCAAAATTTATGGGGGGCGGGTTATATACCAGTTCATGATAAATTTGAGAGAGAGAGAGTGTTTGTGAGAGGAGTGAAAAGAGAGAGTGTGTGGGGATAGGAGAGAGAGTGTTTGTGATTGGAGAAAAATTTGGGAGGGTTGAAATCTTATGAGCGTCAGTGAAAATGGTTCGGAGGGTTGGTTGGAAGAGTTGGAGGGATAAAATGAGTTGGCAAAATCTTATTGGTAGTTTTTGGGAGGGTTGCTAAAATCAACCATGCCCACTCCTAGTCCCCTAAGGTCATGCCGTCTGCATATTATTCTATGCGCATGGACATAATCACCTCTAATCTTCAATGATGCATACGGAAAACCCTATTTGACACCGTCACGACAACAGCACACTAACCCCAGACAATAAATAACTTTTACAACCAACCAAGTACAAATTTTTAATTTGTCACTGTCATATCATCATTAATGCTAAATTAAAAATCTTTATATTAACTAAAAAAATACATTATATTATTTAAAATACAAAAAATATAAATACATTAATAAATAAAAAATACATTAATTTTTAACTTATATAACTAGTGTTTTACTTTCTAACACTTAAGAAACAATTTCTAATCGTACCTTAGAATTTAAAATATTTTTTTTAAAAAAACCCCAAAGATAAACTTTTTCTTCCTCGAGTTGCTACTACTTTTTTTTCCCCACATATAACACGGTAATTTAAATAAAAAAAAAAACTAAAAACCAAACACGTCCCCTCAAGCTGAACGGAATGGGGCGTGTAGCCCGGCGACCCATGCCCGGTTCGCCGGCTACACCGCCCCGGCTAGACGATTGGGGCTTATGGCGATACGAGGGGATCGGCGGCTACGGGCGCGAGAATTCAAAATCTAGCCGTTTTCAAACGGCTATTTGGTGTTTTTTTGTTTTAATCCCATATATATATATATATAACCTTTTACCGTATAAATAAACACAAACACAAACACTTTCATTTTTCAAAAATCAACCCCCAAAATCATTAAAAAAAAACTGAAAAAATAATTGAAGATTTCGAATATTCGTCATCCTCATCATCAAGTTCCGATTCTTCGGATCTAGATGACGCGATCGAATGTGCCATTTTTAACACCGTTAGTAGATTTATTCAAGTCGTGAAAGAGCGGGTGGTAGATGATGGCCCGGTATTTAGAAGAAGGGCGGTTGTTTTACGTCGTCGAGAGAAGGCAAACGAGAGGTTGATGCGTTTTTACTTTGTTGATGAACCGGTATTCGATGTGCGGATATTTCGACGACGCTTAAAAGTTCGTTCTATTAAATACATACATTTAACTTTTTAAAAAATAAAAAATTAAAATCCCAAAAAATGTCCAAAAAAAAAAACTAAATATAAACATTAAAAAAATAAAGATACCCGATATTCAAAATAGGAGGAAAAAAAAAGCAATGCCATAACTCTGCTTAAAATTTTGTCACATTAAATACATATATTTTACTTTTTAAAAGAATCAAAACAAACAAACACCATTAAAAAAATATAGATGAATCAAATCCAAAATTAAAATAGGCGAAATCCAAAACAGACCTAAATAAACAAAATTATAACTCTGCTTAAAAGTTTGTCATATTAAGTACATATGTATCACTTTCTAAAATAATAAAAAATAAATAAAACAAACAAAAACCATTAAAAAAAATAGATGAGTCAAATCTAAAATAAACCTAAAGGATCAAATCTTTAAAAGAAAAAAAAATACCCATTAGGCAGCCTAGCAGCAGCTGTGCAGCAGCATGTCTGTCACCCTTTTAAATAAAAATGGACGAAATCCAAAACATGCCTATAAAAAATAATACCATAACCCTAAAATTTGTCATATTAAGTACATATATTTCACCTTTTAAAATAATCTAAAAACAAAACAAACAACAGCCATTAAAAAAAAATATAAATGTGTCAAATCCAAAATAAACTCAAAAGACCAAATTTTAAAATAAATAATAAAAAATACCAAGTAGACAGCCTAGCAGGCAGCTGCGCAGTAACCCGCCTGCCAGGCAAGGTTGATGAAAAGAACATGTGGTAAAAAACCATTAAAAAAAATATAAATAAGCCAAATCCAAAATAACACCAAAAGCCAAATTAAAAAAAAAAAAAAGAAACAAACAAGTAGGCAGCCTAGCAGACAGCTACGCAATAAGTTGTCTGCCAGACAAGATGGTTGAAAGACATGTGGCAAAATATTAAAGGTGATGGTTACTGTTCATAACCATCACCTTTAATATATATATAGTAATATTTTTATTTAGTACTTTTAATTTTTTGGATTAACATATATGTAATATTTATGTTTTATTAGTAATTATTAGTTAGTATTTTTATTATTTGTTATTAATTTGGGAGGAAAAAAAAAAAGAAAAAAAATATTGATTATTGGAAGTGTCACGTGTCGCGAGTCACCCCACCCTCCTGGGTAGCCCCACTCCCCCTTTTTTTTGAGGCTACCCAACATGTTGAATAGGCGTCACGTATCGTGAATCGCCCCCATGTTGGGTAGTCCCATACCCTTTAGCCTAAAACTCCAAACTTTATAGGACGTCATCAATATGCATCTTTTTGTAAATTATTTAAGGAAACGAACACTAGCAAATCAAAACATGAAGAATTCCTCCATCGCCATAACATTTAATAAAATTTTAAAATTCTAAAAGGAAAGACTTGATCAAAGTCAAACCACCAAACGATAGGAAAGTCCTCTATCGCCATTATTGTAACTCGCATATACAACATTAAGACTACGCAATCTTCATGGATATCTTTCAACTCTTGAAACTATATAAATAGGCCACTGGCATATATCAAAACTCACCAAATCAAAACATGAAGAACTCTCAGCAACTAACGAGCTCTTGTACTGCATTCTTATTTCTTTTTACTCTTTCTTTTTCTGTTTCATTGGGCCGCTTGCTTGATGTTACACCAGATTCTGAAGGTCTCGTAAGATGCCTTCAATCCAACTCCAACAATGTCACCTCCATTTCCCAACTTGCTTTTACCCCTTCCAATTCTTCGTTCCTCCCCATTTGGCAAGCTAGAGTCAATAACCTTCGATTCAATAAATCCTCCACTCCTAAACCATCCGTCATTGTCACTCCCATTGACGAATCCCAGGTCCGAACCACTCTTTTATGCACCAAAAAACATGGATACGAAATCAGGATCAGGGGCGGAGGCCATGACTTCGAGGGCCTCTCGTCCACTGCTGATGTGCCGTTTGTCATGCTTGACCTCAATAGAATGAGATATGTACACGTTAACGTTGCCAAAAGGACTGCATGGGTCCAAGCTGGGGCTGTGCTTGGTGAACTCTACTATGCTATAACTCAGAAGACTAATACCTTGTATTTCACCGGTGGTCTCTGCCCCACTGTCGGTGTTAGTGGGTTCTTGAGCGGTGGTGGATATGGAACCCTTGTCAGAAAATACGGTCTTGGTGCCGATAATGTTTTGGATGTTCGGTTCATGAATATCAATGGCAAGATTATGGACAGGAAATCCATGGGCGAAGATTTGTTTTGGGCGCTTCGTGGTGGTGGTGCTTCCAGTTTTGGAATCGTTCTTGGTTGGAAACTAAGGTTGGTTGAAGTACCGGAAATAGTAACTGTTTTCATGCTGAATATAACTTTGGAAGAAGGAGGGACAGAAATTTTCCATAAGTATCAATCTGTTGCACCAACTATTGACCGAAATTTGCAATTAAGAGTTCAGATTCGCAGTGAATATATTGGCAACACCACCACAAAAACCATACGATTCTATTTTGGTGGAAGTTATCTGGGCACAACCGATACATTGCTACCATTGATGGATGCATACTTCCCGGAGCTCAATGTAACCCGAAAAATTTGCCAAGAAGGGAGAATGTACCAGTCAACCCTTTTCTTTGGAAACATTGCACCCAACACTTCACCCGAGATTCTTGCCAGCCGAACTTCCAACATTACGCTTAACAGCAAAAACAAATTAGACTATGTACGGACACCAATCCCTATAAGTGGGCTAAAAAAGATGTGGAATATGCTGTTTGAAAATGACGGATCAGAAACTCTGACCATTGTCTCTTTTGGCGGAAGGATGAATGATTACTCGGACTCAGCAACTCCATATCCTCATAGAGCTGGGGTGTTGTATCAGTTTCACCAGATGGTTAATTTTTATGATCAAACCTCAGACACGACACCAACATCACTCCGACGTATAAATTGGCTGAGAAGGTTTCATGACTCTATAGAGCCGTATGTGTCAAAGAACCCACGAGAGGCGTACTCGAACTACAATGATCTTGATTTGGGTGTTAGAAGTGCTACTTACGAAGAGGCAAGTGTTTGGGGCGAGAGCTATTGGAAGAGAAGCAACTTTAAGAAGTTGATCCGCATAAAAGCCAAAGTTGATCCAGACAATTTCTTTAGGCATCCACAAAGTATCCCGGTGTTCTGATTGATTTTATCATCTTTTAATTCTTTTAATTTATGTTTTTTTATTCTTTTAATTTTTTCTTTTTAAAAATTCATATGTTATATTAATTTGAATTTTGAAATTAAGTTTGTACGTGATTTACAAGTTCTTATTTAAATCTTTTACCTCTTATTTAAATGTGAAATTAAGTTTGTACGTAACTTATATGTTATCTCCGATCTTAACCACTGAAAAATTCCGGCAACAACATGAAAAATCTACATATTTGCTCGATGTTTAACAACTGCCATCAATCTTTCATGGAACTTCTTCTAAGTTTCTTAGAAGAGATTTTCGAAATCCGTTCCTTTAATAATTTGGAGGTGGCAAAGTTCACAGTTTTGAAAAGAAAAGTTTGTCACAACTAGATTTTTTTTAAATTTAATTTTCAATATTGGTTTATGATATCAATGTTTTAAAAATCGATTTTTTAACGGGACCCCCAAGATGAAAAATCCACATTACAACAAAAATATTATTTGTCCATACTTATTTCTTCACACTTTTAAAAAGTGTGAATAAATTTGTTAATTTTATTACATTTAAAAATAGGCTTATTACTTTAAAATGCAAGAAACTTTACATGTTTTGTCATAGTGGATATCCAACTTTAATTATGTGTATTGTATGTAAGTAACTTGTTATTTTGATCAAATCATGTAACATTTTTTACTTGCACCAATCAAAAACTTGCACATGACAGCTCATATGGTTTGGCACGTATATACTTTTACATGATTCGATCAAAATAACAAGTTATTTACATATAATGCACAGGATTAAAATTGGATACCCACTATGACAAAACGTGTTAAGTTACTTACATTTGAAGTACTAAGCCCTTTAAAAATATGTAAAAAAAATATCACATTTAAAAGTGTGGAAAAAAAAATTAAAATCATAATTTTTTTCACACTTATAAATATATAAACAAACTATTTACACTTAAAAGTGTGAACAAATGTTAAAAAATTTCACACTTAAAAGTATAAAAGTCAATATGTAACATTCAAATTCTTCACGCTTCTTCTTGCATGAAGTATTTTTGGTGTTACAAACTGACTTTCACACTTCTAAGTGTAAACAATTGATATAGTTATACATACTTCAAAGTGTGAACTTTTTTTCCACATATAAAAGTGTGAAAAAATTATGATTATTTAAATTTCTTTACACTTTTAAATATAAATTCTTTTTACACATTTATAAGTGTGAATAAATTAACAAATTTCTTCACACTATTTAAAAGTGTGAAGAAATCTGTGTGGACAAATGACATATTTGTTGTAGTCCTGTTTACCCGGTTGGACCGGTTAGACCTGCTTGTTGAACCGTTTGGGTTTTTTTAATTTTTTTTTTTACACAAATGTAACTAATCTTGTTACAATCCAACACGGATAGTCAAAATAAAATTACAATCCACTAAAAAAAAATACCAAATAGTTATAATAAAAGAAAACATAAGTTTTAAAGTTCACAAACAACAAAAATAACATTAAAATATACACATTATCATAAAAATAATTTAAAAAAAAAAAACGGTTGAAGTGGAGAACCGGCCGGTTCAATATAGGGACTTATCGACTAAAAAAATTGGGCCTAAAACCGGTCAACCCTAAAAAACCCGGTCGAACTGGCTGGTTCGAACCAGTTTTTAACATTGTATGATATTAATTGTATGATATTAGAATATGTTTACTTTTTGCTTTTTTGAAATGAAAATTGATGTTTGAACATAAATTTTTATTTGCATATCTTATTATATGTTAATGTTTATCCAGCTTCATTTTATATTTAATTATGATGTAATTAACCGTTTACTTAAGATGATTAATCTTTGGATATTGGCATTTTGCATTTGTGAATATGGGTTTTCATATGTAATTAACAGTTTTTTATGATATGCATCTATAAATATGATACTTTTGAATTTTCATATGTAAAAAAATGATGCAAATGTGTTGATTTACATCATTTTGATCTGCTTGTTTCTACACAAATTTAGATTTGCATCTGTTGAATATCAGTTTTTTGTAATTTGCATATGTTGAATATCAGGCCCCTTCCTATCCTGACGCCATCATCTCCTCATCCTCACTGCCACATCAGCTTTCTCTCTCCAAGACACACC
>JAOEHQ010011643.1:0-16205 GCA_025447715.1 Asclepias incarnata
AATACCCTTAATGAAATAATTTACAACATAGATCCCTCAACTCCTAAAATAACTACACTACCCCCTTTTACATCAATCACCTTTACAATAATAACTACACCGCTGCCACCACCAACGCCGTCACCACTCGTCGCGCCACCACCACTACCAACCACCGCCGCCGCATTGCGCGGGTACTATGCTATTATATATATATATATCATCCTTTAGACTATCTGTAACATTTCATCCAATCACCTTCTCTTTTTTTTGTTGTCAAATCAACATTACCTTTTTTTTTACCGCCGCTACTTCTTCATTTTCCTCATAATCTATCACCTTCAAATTTAATATCTCACTATACCTCACAATATATTTCACGTCAGCATCTGGGACATTTGATGTATCTTCACTTGATCTTGTAAAGTCATTGATAGTTCTATTTAGCAGCTATCATTTTTTCATCAGTTTTTTATTTATTTATATTATTTCAGGTATTTAACTATATGTAGATCAATGATGATACTAAGTTCAACTAATAAACTTATGGAACTGCTGATGGATGTCATCAACGATTGTACCAATTTAACTTATTAAGTTATAAGTCTCATTTTGCCACTAATTACATTATCAATAAAATTACTCAAAAATATCTAAGAATAATATCTAATACTAGGGTGAGCAAAAACTCAACCCAAAAAATCAAACCGAATAAACTGAAAACCAAAAAAACCAATGGTTTTGGTTTTGGATTTCTGAAAAGCCAAATTTTTTTGGTTTGGTTTTGGTTTCATATGAAAAATCGATTCATCAAACCGAACCGAACTAAATATATATATATATATATATTTATTTATTTAGTTTATATTGATATCATTTTATTATTATTATATCTATTATTTATGGTTGGTAAATAAACTAACATATTTGAATTTTTTACTTTTTGTTTATATAAATAAAATAAAATCAGTTATATGTTATAGATGAAAATGTATAATAAAATCAATTGGGCTTACAAAAATTGCATATCAAATTCAACATTTAGAAAATAAAAATAATTAAGTAAATCAATTGTACATGAACTTATTTATCATGTTAGTTGTTAAACAACTAAATGTTAGACCAATGGGAATGGGCCCTTTCCAGGACGTGCTTTCAACACTTTTTGCATGAAAAACTGTGCAAGTTTGCCTTAAAAACTGGGAACCGTTCTAAATGGAACGATGGTGCCCCCTGACAACCACTCACACAACATTTAAATAACAATAAAAATATAAATTAAAAAAAAAAGAAAAACACAAAAAGTTGACAGAAAAAGGTACAAGGGGCGTGGTACCATTCCTATTGGTCTTACTAGCAGGTTATCCGCACATAGCAACGGCGGGGTCGACAATAGTTTGATATGACATCCAAATTTTTGTGTATATATGTTTGTGTGTGCACGAATAATGTTTCTTGAAAGATGGATGAGAGAGATCAAGGGTATATAGATGAAAGAGGGATGTAAATATCAAAGAGGAATGGGTGAAAGAGAAAAAATAAAAATAATAGTCAAAATTAATTTTAAAAAATAAATTATTGAGATCAAATCTTAACTCAAATTTACGATATAAAAAAAATAATAATTAAAATAACCAAAATCAAACCGAAACCAAGAATAAATAAATAAAATTTCATTTCGAATTTTGTTTTTAACAAAAATCAAACCAAATCGAACCGGCTGTTACCACCACGGGTACTAATTTTGAGGCAGGGACCAAACATAAACACAAGTAAATAAATAATCCGTACATTTTGGTAGATGCCAATCAGTTGTGTACTTGCTTGTTTGTGTTCATTCATACTGTAATTAATTAGAAGTGGCTACAATCACCTCCATATTATCGTTGGCACTTTGCAAAGCATTCAACCTCACACTACAAAACATCCATCATTCTTCTCAAACATTCACAACACAACTTGATTTAAACAAACACAACATACTATTACTAGGTATGTATGTATGTTTGTATCTACTCATATATTTACTACCGTATATTTATATTAATTTTGTATTTTTATTATAATGTAGAAAGTAATAAAGATCGTGTGTAATATTGACTTCGATTTCTATGTAAGTTGTTTCTTTTAATTCTTGTTGTTTGGTGGATTTGTGTATATGGTTTAAGATTTCAATGACCAGATATCTCTTTGAATTCGTTGCTTTTCCAAAACAACAATTCGACCCACCCTATAATTTGTCCGGGTTACACGAATTTTGTTTCGGGATAAGATAAAGTTTTGTGTTTTTGATTTTGGGTAAAAAAAAAATCGAAAACCTGGTTGCTAGAGAGTATTATTATGTTATATATGTAATATATAGAACACCCGGGCCAGAAGATTATGGCAGTTATAACTGACCAAAAGACAGTTTTCGTGACGTTTTTAGCCTATTTTGGTTCAGGATTTCAGTGACTTTTTCTAGGAGAAAATCGCACTTATTTTTAAGTTGGTAGAGTGCTACTCATTTTAAACACACTTTTTGAGCCATCAGCACTTATAAATGTGGACTTTGATATTGGTTTATAACTTCTTCTTTTTTTCCAGGTAAGTAAAAGTTAGTTTAATGAGTGAGTGTAGGTATTTTCAATTTTAACTTTGAAGTGTATAGATATATAGTTGCTTCTGTATTTGATTAGTTTCTTGCCTGCAGACTATGGATCTGGTGACTGAATCACAGACGTTTTTGCGAAGGAACTCACAGGTATTTTATTTTTTCGTTTATGGAATTAGTAATGTAATTATCCTTTTAAAGAATTTTCTTGACCTTTTAAATATTATTCTGATGAATGCTCACCCGAATGTTATTTTGCTATGCAGAGTGGCAGCATTGTACTTTTCTTGCTCTGGCATATTCTCCATTTAATTATACGTGTTTTGTACTTTGTCCGGGAGATCCTTCGTGCAGTTGAAAGCTACCTTATAACAAATGGAATTGTGAATGCGTACAATAATCTGAATATAGACCGTGTCAAGTATCTTGGGATTGTTATTGACAGCGATGAAGCCCGCAAGACCTCAGATGTTATGGAACTTTTGGAGTGGCTTTCGGCTATTGGGGTGAAAAAGGTCTGTCTGTATGACCGGGAAGGTAAGGGTGCACTTACAAGCTAGAAGACACTAATATTATGTGAACAAGTTCTACTACTTCATTGAATAAATGATATATTACATATATTGATGAATAGGTTATTGGTTAATCTTATTTTCGCTTCCAAATGTAGGAGTATTGAAGAAGTCCAAAGAAGTCTTCTTGGAAAGATTTGGCTCTGCAAAGCTTCCAAATGTATTCTGTTCTATGATGTTTTTTTGCACTCTTGATATATGTAGAGACTGTTCATGTGCTTCACTTGATAAGTTTGCAAAAAGAGCATTACGTCTGAATTCGATACCTCATATTCCATGAATGCTGTCTAATAATGAAAAGATAAGGAAACCTTATAGATACTTAAGTAGTAATAATGATGGATAAATATCTAGTTTTTACTTTGATCCTCGGACACCCCAAACTGAAGTGTTGCAATTTTCATGATATAAAAAACTTCACTTTTATTGTTTACTCAACAATTTATAATCCTTTCAAGTTGGTTTCACATCTTGAAATGTTTTTAGAAAGAGGTGTCACTTTTAACCAATTTACTTACAATTAGGTTGATTTGTGTTATATTTTATATGACTGGTCAAATGAATAAACTCCAAAAACTTGGTTAAAAGTGAAATGGAGCAAAATGGGTTGTAAGTGACCAGTAGTGTATCTAAATGATTTTGCATCTTTTTTATGAACAGTGTTATTTATGGTCTTCCTTTTGTCATTACATGCAGGGAAACCCCAAAACTGATCCCCTTCTCAGAAAAAAGCGAATGGATTTTGAATTTGTTTCTATCTCTGATGGAAAAGAAGCAGTTGCTAAAGCAGCTAACCTGCTCTATAAAAAGTATTATTTGGATGGAGATTCAGAAAAACCGTTCTTTACTGAAACCTATTTGACTGAGGCATTAAAGACCTTTGGTTTGTTGTTTTCTTTCTTTGGGTCAGTTCGTGCATATGATAAATATATGACATCTTGTTTGCTAACTTGTGTTTACCATTAGGTTACGTAGAGCCGGATCCCGATCTTATATTAATCTATGGGCCTGCGAGGTGCAACCTTGGCTTTCCAGCATGGAGAATTCGTTATACGGAGATGGTGTAAGCCTACTTTCTCCCTTTGGTTTCTGCTTCTATGATAATAGAGTCAAGTTGTCTACTTGGTAAACAACTTCCTCTGTCTGGAAATTTCAATGTTTAAGTAATGATAAAACAGAGTAATTTTGTTGAGCCAAGTCCATAAAGCCAAAATTTTGTAATGATTATGATGCGTAAAGAGGTAATTTTACTTGAATACTTGCTAAAAATGAAATTTTACAATTTTCATGAGACCACTATATATGAATTGTTGCAATTGTCTTGGAGGATGCGACATTTCACTCATTTATAGTTTTGTATGTGGCAAGCTGGAAAGGGCTGCTTTTATCCTGAGACCAATTTAAAACTATTCCATTACAACTGAGAAAAAAAATATAAGAAAGATGTTGAGCTCATTTATAGTTTTCTTTTCTTTTCTTCTTCTGAAATACTACATTTATGTGGATTGGCAAATAGAAGTAGGCTTACTTTGCTATTGAAGTTCTTTTGTCAAAGCTAGAAGTGGCAATTTCGACAATGCACTTATGAATGGGCTTGGGTTGATTCAGGTTATGTTTTATCTCTAAAGGGTCAAACTGATAACATTATACAGAAATGCTGAAACAAAACAGGCAAGGTCTAAAGTCGTCCAAACTCCAAAGTGTATTTTTAAATTCTTAAACTCTCCTAGGTTATTTTATTTTAAATGATTATAAATATTTTGAAATCATATTTGGCACACTAGTTTATAAAAAAAAGTTAAAAGATTTGGAGAAAATTGTACCAGATCAACCCGATCTGGCCCATTTCAACCTGTACAAATGATACCTGTTTTGACCCATTACCCATCCGCTCATTTTGCCACTGTAGCCAATGCCATTCAGAAGTTTCTCAACCTGTGCAGGATAATACTGTTCCTTCAGTGTCCATACCACTGAGTATCTGAATAAAAGCTTTAGTGATGCCACTAAATTCTGATATTTGTTGAGCAAATACTCCGGAATCTGTTTTATTTTTACATATAATCTCTCTTACTTCCGACCTTGGACAATAAGTTAATTTTACTTTGTTAGTCTACCTATTGGTACTTCATTTATATTAGCATAAAAACTGGAGCTACCATGCAATGCTCTATCAGCTACCTGTGGATCGAGGATGAAATTTGAATGATTTATATTGTGCAGACACATGGGACGACTGAAGAACAAGAAATACGGTTTGATTCTAAAAGCCATTCACAGATTCACTAAGGTGAAGCAAAACTATGGTATGTTGACTCTATCTTTTTGCTTAGCTCGTGATTCAAGCAGCAAGTTTGATCAATTAGTCATAAATGGGTCAATTTGGTTTATGATATATCTCGAGTGAGTCAAATAAAAAAAATATATCTATAAAGGAAATGGGACACTTGAGGTGAGGTACGAAATAGATGTTATGGTATAAGAAAGTAGTTTTTATAGGTATCCTTCACTATGAACTAAAAGCTATAAAGAAGAGGCTTCCCACCTGCAGGAGGCTCGTGTGCGTAGATGGCAAAATGGATGGTGCTGGGTGGACGGGTTGGCTAATGGTAAATGGGTCTGGATCAAAACCGTATAACTTTAGGACAAATTAAAACCAGCTGGGATGACCTGCTGATACTTTTTTAGTTCATAGAAACGGTTTGAAATTCCTCCATGTGTATATGGTTGAATACCTCAATTATGAAGTCCCCAAAATCATTATCAACTTTTCAAGCAAAGTAGTTTAAGTTAGTTTGCAGGTCTTCTTCCATCACTGAAATCTGCTATTTGAATTTATGTTTTCTGAGGGGGTGTCTGGCTTAGCTTATTTGCTTATTTTAGTTTGGCTTATGTTTGGCTTATTTTGCATTTACAAGTCATAATAAGTTCATAAATACGCCACAAAAACGAGGCTTATCAAAGATAAGACAAATACAAATAAGCCAAAATAAGCTAAGCCGAACACCCCCAGAATCTTTTTGAATCTTTTCTTGAATTTTCTATGTTTTTTTGCATACACCAGGTTCATAAAATTCGAGTACCAAGGATGTTGCTGCAATATTTGATGAGATTAAGAGGAGGATATGTAAAATTTTCATCCTTATCATCTTCAATAAAGCAGAAGTAATTTGTTATCTTTATCATCTATGAACATAAAGAGAAAGTAACGATGTAAGTGGACCGTTTATGTAAAATAATGTTTGCGAACCCGGGCATTTCAAAAAAAAAAAGTTTCGCAAATACATATATTAAAAAGGAAATTACGTTATATGTGTTGTGGCTACATGGGAATTTGATATGAGGATAGTGAATCAACTAATACAATAATAATGTAAGAAAATATATAACCTAACTTATAGTTTCTATTGTTAGTGTAACCATTTTTTTTTTTAGGTCTCAATACCGTCTATGATGGTATATGTGGGAGGTTGAGATGTAAACAATCTTACCCTAACTTAGGTACCTAAGGTAGAGAGGCTGCTTCTTGATTTCACCTAAGGTAAAAAAAAAAAGGACCTTCGGCCAAGTAATGAGCAAGGATCGAACCCTTGACTTCTGTCTCCAGAGGTAAGAATGTTAACTACTTGATCCAAGTCTTCCTTGTTATTTAGTGCAACCATACATTAGTGAAATATATCATCAAAGACAATGCTATAAAGTTTCCTAGTAACGACCACACTCAAAAATGCACAACGCAAGTGGAACATGCATATTAGTGTGATAGTCAATTTCAGTCATAGAAAACAGGCATCGTAAATGTTGGTTGTCTCAAATCTACTAAGAAGGTTTAATTGGTGCATCGATATATCTTTTGCAATTGCGTAACTCATTATATCCATATGAATGAGTTTCAATATTGAATATCAAAACTTAAATTCCATGAAGAAACTCATATCAACTATCATCATGAATCATAAGACGATCGCAGTGAAAATATCTCTATTTTTGGTGGCAAGTTAGCATTGTTACTAAAATGAAAAGAAAACATTTAATAAATTATTAAAGTTGATTATAAAAATAAAAATAAAAATAAAAAGAAATTTGTAAAATACAAATACTAATATTAGCATCGATTCAATAAAATACAAAAAGTGAAACTTATATTTATGAAAAAAGTTATTTATATCAACCTCCCTAGTACATCTTTTCCATAACAACGTTCCGAGTCGAAGTGACAAATTGTCCCTTCTCGACTTCTCATTCTTTCACTTGAAGGCACACCAGTAGTAATGAGGTCCATGTCAATGGTTCCTAATGAGAGAACGATTTTGTCAGAAGAGATATATTTACGAAAGAGCTCTTTTTCACAACAAAATAAAGATTACGTGTAATATTAATGATACTGTATATTTTTCAAATAAACAGTTTCTCCTCTGAGTTCTGCAAACAGAGGTCAATGTAAGCACTTAGCAGCATATCAAGTAGAGGCAACAATTACGACCCGTTTACTTGCATGTGGATTGATTTGAGTTGTGCTTTATCCAGTGGGCCAAATGATGTTAAGATAATAAAGAAGTGTTGACCAATTTGAATGTCATTTTACGGTGTATTCAAATGCACAAACAACTCCTCAATTACTTTAATATAAAAAGCGCGGATTATTAGTAAAGCTCAAAAAGTATAGTTCACGAAACCTGTTTTAGCAATTGTTTATTTGTAAAGCTCAAAAAATGGATGGTTTGTGGGCCAGCCTGACCCATTTCGACCAATACTTTAAACTTTTCAACCAACCCATTTTGCCACCTCTAAACTCAACTACTAATGGTAAAGAAAAGGAAAAGCAAACATCATGTCTTCGTTCTTGACTAATCTGTCATCCTGATACATAATGTGTCAACACCTTCAAATGCATAAAAGTGCCATTGAATGTTACTGATTGCGGAACTTTTGGTCCGTAACAATGTATTCGTAATAACCTCTAGATGTATATGTCAAACAAAAAGATCAAGAATAAATTTAAATATCATTGCATTTTAGTAAGACGAAAACTCAAATATTATAGCTCAACTTTAAGATTGCTATAAAAATATATATATATATATATATATATATATAAAATATATATAAAAAAAAAACTAAGAATTTATAGCTCACCCATTTTATTCGCTTATTCTTGAGTCTGAACCAAACCTCTCATCCCATTATTATTCAACCAAATTTTGAGTAAAAATATTTTCCGCCTTTTTTTATTATTTTAATCTTCATCAAGAAACCCAAAATTTTATCTAAATCTAATCTGTATTGACTATTTGACAACAAAAAAAAATCGGATAATAAGTTGAATAAGTTGGAACCCTAAATCAAGACAGATTGTACCTTTTATTGAATTTACAATGGTTCTACACCAATTGAATTGATCTGTTGAGCCCTAATTTGTGATACGTACCTCACATCAACGTGGTCGTTACAATTGATAGACTGCTTGCAATCCTTTTTTGATCATATAAATTGGAGGGAAAAGGCGGATCATGGAAGATTGGTTGAAGAAAAAAGAAGGGAAAAGAAATATAAAGCTAAGAGTTCATGGTTTAGGAAAAAAGATTTATGACATCACACCTTCTAGAAATTCAGCCGGGAAAAGGTCTAGTTTCGCCACGTCGGATTTTTTAAAAAAAAAAGCTTATAGAAACAATTCTTCGTTATTAATATTAAGAGATTTATGATATGATTTGCGTTGTTAAATCAAATAAACAGTTATCAAAGACTTTTACCCCTTGATTATCCATGAGACACTTACGAAAGACTTCCCGGATCATGTTTATTGAGTTCTTGTTTAACGTCTACATTTTCAACCAGCCATATCAGACCTTAGAAAAGTACAAGTATATCACAAGGAAGATTTCTACTCTTACCATATATTTCTAAGGGTAAATTACATTTTTCGTCCATGAACTTGGCCCGTATTGCACTTTCAGGCACTAAACTCAAAAAATTACAAAAATAGTCATAAAGTTGGCATTTTTTGCACTTTTGGTCCACGCGCCCAACGCTGTTAGATTTCCACCGTTAACCTCCCCACGTGAGGAACACGTGGGGGTATTTTTGTCTTTTGCAAATCTTCTTCCCCATCTAATAATAATATGAACCCAGATCCCCATCATCAACCAACACCATCTCCGGCACCATATCCGATCAACCCACCCTCACCGCCACCGTCACCTCCTTCTTCTCCTCCACCACCGACACCATATCCGTACAAACTCTCCCCCATAGTTCATAATAATGATGAATTCAGAGATACAATATCAAGAAAGTCAAAGGAATGCATCTTATAATGGAAATATATATATATATATATATATATATATATATAGACACACACAATAAAGAAAGAAAAAGATGATCTGATTAACAAAACCCAGAAAAATAAAGATGAAAAAATTGAGAAAAAGAATAGGCTTGCCTGCCGAGACCGAAGAGGCTCATGATGATGATCGAGGAAGAAGAAGAAGAAGAAGAAGAAGAAAGAGGTGAAGAGCGTCTTTGATTGGAAGAAATCGGGGGAATGTTCTTTGTTTCCTGATTTGCGGTTTTCGTTTCGATCATTATAAGTTGGTAAATATAGGATATTGACAATGGTTGATCATTAGTTAATGTATGGTGAGAGTCATTGATTTTAATAAACAAACAAATGGATGGTTTTCATTCTGAAAAGTGGATGGATAGATCTGGGGAAAAAAAAAATTGGTCGGAAAAGAAAAAAGAAAAAAAAAACATTTTACAAACATACCCCAACGTTGAATTTGCTAGCTCTTAATGGTTCTTCAATCCATGACAAGGTTTGATCTGTTACGAGAAATTTGGTGATATTTTGATTTCCTTTGTTTTTGTTTCATGATATATGTAAGTATATATTCAATTGGTAAAGAGATTTTTGGTTGAATTAAAACTAAAAAGCAGATATGAAAAATGGGTTTATGAAGTGGATCAGATTTCTTTTGGTTTAATAGGTGAAATCGATCTGCATATAGTGCAAAGTGTTTTTGGTACGATTATTAGATCTGGGTTTATATTATTAATAGATGGGGAAGAAGATTTGCAAAAGATGAAAATACCCCCACGTGTTTCTCACGTGGGGAGGTTAACGACGGATTACCTAACAGAGTTAGGGTGTGGACTGCAATTGAAAAAAAAAAGCCAACTTTAGGACTAAAATTGTAATTTTTTGAGTTTAGGTCCTGAAAGTGCAAAACGGGCCAAGTTCAGGGACGAAAAATGTAATTTACCCTATGTTCATATGTGAATGGTACTTGTAAGCAAATTAATTTACATATGAACAGATCAAGTTATATGTTAATTTACAAATTTTTAACAGTTATTTTGTTCTCAAATATATATATGGGTAGGGTTAACGTGAGAACCAAAACAAAGGTGAGAACCACTATTTCCCCTCCCTCTTTCCCCTTTTTGGTTTTCTTTTTTTTATTTTATTTTATTTTATTAAAACCCATTCCAAAAAAAATAAAAAATTTAAACTTTTTTTATAAAAAAATTAAAAATTTCTATGGGTTATTTGTTGAAAAATTGATGGATACGGTACGAGCGTAGCCTTTAGCCGAATGGACGTAGCCCGTTCAAGGGGTTTCGCCCTTATCGGCGTAGCCTTAAGGACATTTATAAAGGGATGCGGGTTGTAAGGATTTGGGATCGGTTCGGATTTAAAGGGCGGCGATCCAAGAGATGATGGTTGTTGGATACAGTACGGGCATAGCCCTTAGCCGCACGAGCTCCGCCCTCGGAGATGGTGGTGCTCGGAGTTTGTGAATCTCGAAGTGAGAGAGAAAGATGATGAAAAGTTTGGAGAGGAAATAAAAGTGAAAGTATACATAAATAAGTATTTTAAAAAAACAAATAATTTTTTAGTGATTCTCGTGGTTCTCATCATTATTTTTTGTTCCAATTTTATCACTTCATTATATATATATATATAGGTCATTGTTAAAATAAAATAAGTATTAAAGTAAAATAAATAAAACAATCTTTTTCTCTTAACTAAAAATCATTGTGCATCATGAAAATCTTCGTGCATCAGTGTATATACTTGTGCTCTATGAATCTTCATGCATCAGTTTTATCATGATCCAATTGTCAAAATCTTATCCTATTTGTTTTACTATAATATTTGTTTTAGAATAACCAGCCCATATACATATATAATTAGTTAGTGTAGTTTCTTCTATTGATTCCATAGAAAGATTAGCATAGAAGTCATCCAACAAACGTTTGGCTTATAAAATAAAATAGTACGTCTCAAACCTACATACTATCCCCCTCTCGAATCTTCACCTCCTCTTTTAATCCCTTCCCTCCCACAAGACGCAACTCGCACCGCTATCACACTTCACTTTATTTTTCCATCCACTTTCTTCATTAATTCGTTTCTCATATATAATTCACAAAAAAATAAAAATATTTATATTTTTGTATAATCAACGGCGAAGACAATAATGCCACTAAATTATGCGATTTATATTGCACTTGGTGCATTTCTCATTGCCATCGCCGGTGCCGAAGATCCATACAGATTTTTCGACTGGAATGTCACATATGGTGATATCTATCCGCTTGGTGTTCGCCAACAGGTTGATATAACTCCTCTAATGAACTTTATACTTTTGTACGTGTTTTATAGACACGCCATCGTATCCCGGAAAAACCTCATTCGTTTATCTGTTTTATAGATTACCATGTAAAAAACTATAATTACTAGCATTGATCATTGAAGAAAAGTAGAAATACATAGGCATGCATTACAAAAGAGTTTGTTTATTATATTTGGTTTTTATTTTAATTAATTGCACCACATTGTATGGTAAACTATATTTTTGTTTAGATATATATACTGGTACGTATGTGTATATGCATAGGTTATTCAATTCCTTTGTTTCGAATATCTTTTTAACTTTCAAGCTACTTTTAGTTCTTGTATTAAGACAATTTGTCGCACAATACGGCCCTGGATCGATCTGCATTGTGGTGTACGTATTACATATACAACTATAACTATATATGTGTGTCTATAAATTTCAGGGAATTTTGATTAATGGACAGTTTCCTGGACCTGATATCTATTCGGTTACGAATGACAATCTCATTATCAACGTGATCAACAGCTTAGACGAACCATTCCTTATCTCATGGTAAGTTTTAGATTCAAATTACACTAAATAATATCGACAAATGTGTATATATGTGTACATAGATCAATGAAGCCATGTCTCTCATGATGCTAATTAATGCGCTACTTTTGGCAAGTTATGATTATGATGAATATATAGTCATTAAGGAAAATGTTTCATTGCATATCTTGTGGAAAATTATTTGTTTTGCTGATGATGATTTCTTAATTTTTTAAGTCAACAGTTATTGCTATACATCGATTTTGGACTTTTTTAAAAGTCTTGAAACACGTTTTTGCCATTAAATATGAAATTGGTAAGTGATTTGTATATTAAATGAATTGATTTGATTTGTATAACAAAATGCTATTCTAGTGATGCACATTATACTTTTGACATACTATTATGGGGGTGTTTGGTGTTGCGTTTCCAAAACAGATTTTACGTTTTCAAAATAGATTTTGCGTTTTTAAAACCGCGTTTTGAAAAAGCATGTATGTACATGCTTCTTCAAAACTGCGTTTTCATAGCATATAATCACTTTTTCATCCAAACACTTTTTTAGATTATTTGAGTTATACAAACGCAATAATCAGATAATCAGCTCAAAACATAATCACAAACACCCTCTATATACGATGCGGCCGTGACAATAGATAGCATGCGTGGTTCCGATGAATTAAAAAAATTAGTTTTATTTTTCATAATTAAAACTTATAAAAAACAAGTTATAATAAATTAAATTGATAATTAAATAAGGTAATTGTATAAGAATGAAAGTTTGACTAAACCAATAAAGAAAATATAATAATACATTAATATGAGTATTATCGGTATATCAATTAGAAATGTTTGAAATAATGAATAATGATGAGTGACAAATTAGACATATCAACTCTGTAATTTGAGAATAACCAGCAATGTTGGATTAAGTGGTTAACACCCTTGCCTTTCGAGATAAAGATCAAGGGTTTTATCCTTATACCTTGCAAGGTCAGATGTCATTTTCTATCTTAGATAGAACCTGGAAGCAGTCTCTCTACCTTAGGTAGGCCGTAGGGATAAGGTTGTCTACATCTCAACCCTTCCCCATATATCATCGTGATATTTAGACCCAAAACCCGTGGAAGACGGCGTTGAAATTTTATTTTAATTTTTTTCTAATTTTGTAATTTGAGAAATGAAAATGTTTTAATTGGGATTATAGATAAAGCCATGTCAGAAACTTTTCTACAGATAGGGTCGACCAAGGTAGATCGGTTTTTGGGATGCAGATACATTAAATAGCAGTAAAGAATGTCATGAAGTCAATAGGAGCTCCAACCGAGGAAGATAACACCAAGTTTCCCATTAGTCATCTTACACACGAAATATCTACCCCAAACAACATAAATATTAAAATTAAAATAAATAAATACTTTAGAATTGAAAGCTTAAATTTGTCAAATAAATAAGTCTGTTATATATTTCTTAATTTTGATTTTTGGATATTTATAAGTCTTGGGAAAAGTTATACTTGCCAGGACGTGCTCATTTCATTACACAAAGCCATACGAACATTCAAATATTTATATTTTCTTACACTGAATATAAGATAATGATATTAACGAAGATGTTTTTATACTTTAGAAACATGATACAAATGTTTAAAATATAAGGCTCAAAACATGTCTAACAACGATATCAAGAAATATAACGTAATAAAAATAAAATTTAAGTGTAAATCTATTGTATGCCACCTCATCTAGCCTATGTGGGTTATGTTTGACAATATTATCTGGGAAAGTGATATTCGTATCATAAATATTGATATATTTATCATACAGTATAACTTTTAAATCACATTGTACAAGCTAGTAAAACATATTTGTAGTAAATAAATCAAGAGTTGTGGTATGAAAATCACATCCCCATTAGCTGGAGCTTTTATTTATATAAAAGCTTGTGATAAGTGGCTTTAGTAGAAAAAAGAAATTTGTCTGAATATAATCTTATGCATAATAATCTGTATCTAGAAAGTTTTTGGGAATAATATTTCACATATTTTGATGTTCTTTTAATTTTACATATATGACTAAAATATAAGCTTGTGATGTATTTATTTATTGATTGTGAAAATATGGCTGTACGTCTAGGAATGGGATTCAACAACGAAGGAATTCGTTTGAAGATGGGGTATATGGAACAACATGCCCAATCCCTCCGGGTAAAAACTTCACATACATCCTTCAAGTGAAAGATCAAATTGGAAGCTTTTACTACTTCCCTTCTCTAGCATTCCACAAAGCCGCTGGTGGTTTTGGAGGTATCAAAATTCTAAGTCGTCCAAGAATCCCCGTTCCATTTGATGAACCCGCCGCCGACTATACTGTTCTTATCGGAGATTGGTACAAGTCTAACCACACGGTATGCATTTCCTTGTTTACCCTTCTTTTTCTTCCCTAACAACGATGACCCTTGTCTCCAAAATGACTTGATTAAATTACTAGCACTATTACACAAAAGTAATAATTTGCACTTAAGTTTTATGAAAAATACATCAATTTATTTGAATTTTAATAAAAGATATAAATTTATAACAAGTCTAAGGGTATGGCAAATGATCACTTAGAATTAATCTACACAGCTTATTAATTAGAGAAAATAACATCAATACCTAATTTTTTTAAACAATATATCAATTTAGTAAAAAAAAAATTTGATTTTCACAAAATGCCCAACAAAATCGCAATAAAAAGAGAAAATCGCAACGAGATTTACAAAATCGCAATAAGATTCTAAAAATCGCAATGAGATTTTGGAAAATCGGAATAAAAACATAAATTGAGAAGCGCAATAAGAAATTGAGAATTGCAACGAGAAATTGAGAATCTCATTGCGATTTTTCACTTTTATTGCGATTTTGTTGAGTATTTTGTGAAAATCCAAAAATTTTTGACTAAATTGATATATTTTCATAAAATTTTGGGTATTTAATTATTATTATGTCATATTTCGAAATACTTAAAGGTTAATTTAAACTTTTTAATGATTGTGTTTATAATGTTGAAATTTTGTTTTTGTTTTGAATACTTTCTTTCTAATTTTGGCGCCAATTATTTAAAGTGGTCTAACTACCAAAGATTTTGCACTAATTGCGGTGGGAACGTTAGCTACTTTGTTTACTTTTGAAGCAAAGGAATTTGGGTCTTTTTTTTACATTGATTTCTTCTTTTGGTTGGGTCACTTGTGGACTGCTTTTTGAGTGTCTTTCATATTTTTGGCACATGTCTAATAACACTGTATATATTTTAAAGACATTTTTACATGTAATTATAGGATACTATATTTCAGAAATTCAGGGTAATTTTAGTTGTACAAAACTAAAAGTATGTTTTAAATTTTTTTTCAAGCATATCATAAAAAACAAAAAACATGTTTAAATGTGAATTTTTCAAAATAACTTTCATTGAAAACAAAAAACTATGTTTTCCAACTTAAAACTCCTTATTGGAAAACTCATTTTTATAGTTTTTTAAATATTTTTACTTTAGAAACGGAAAACTCTTTGTGTTTTCCAAACTTCTAACTATACGTGTTGTTTAAATTTTCAAGGGTTTCTTTAGAAATGAAAAACCTTTTTCATTTTTTTGAAAAATGGAATTGGAAAACTTGAAAAAAAATTATGTAACTAAACACACCCTTAGCATTTCATGTAATATATCTTTTAAGTACACACTATGGCTATGTTTGACAGAAGCTTTTCAAGAGCTTTTTGGGAGCTTTAGCTTTTAATTTTGAACAATAAGCTCTTATTGTGTTAGAAGTTTTGTTTGGTTGCAATTAGCTTTAGCTTTTATTTGAAAGAAAAAGCTCCAAAATGAAACGCTACTTGAAGTAGCGTTTCAGGAGCTTTTAGTT
>JAOEHQ010011654.1:0-16199 GCA_025447715.1 Asclepias incarnata
CCCCCCCCCCCCCCCCCCCCCCCTTTTTTTTTTTTTTGTCTTGCTGGCTAACATCTCACCACACCCACCTATGAGTGTAAGATTTGAGGGTAAGAGGGTTAAATTGACGTGGATGGTTGTAATTGATGGGATTTGAGGGTATAGTGAGGGTAACTCTACACAACTCCCTCCCCTAACAACTTCGTTTCGGTTAATTTCATGGAAAAAGGTTTGATGATCCCATTAATTAGGCATCTTCATCTTCTAATGATATATATTGTATATGTTTTTCTCTTTAGTTGATCATTGGCATAAAAAAAAACTCAATGACATAACTTGTAATTTAATTTAAATGACAAAATAAACATAACCGCATGTAATACACAAAACGAAAACAAAAACACACAAATGAAAAATAGGTGCTTTATTAGGTAGACAGACTAAGACCATTTACACCGAACTCAGTTTTAAAGATGTCACGTCAACTTTCATAATAACCTTTCACACTGAACATTTTACCTTCAACTATTCAGACTGAAATCCAATTTTACACTCAAATATATCCATTAGAATACAGAAAACAAAAATTATATACATATAAAAAAATGGTCGGACTCACCAACGCGAAGACCTTGCTCCTTTAGCTTGCCTTTCACGCCGACTATGCAATGATGTTCAGGTCAGAGGCCGACACGAAATATCTTTCTCTTTGGTATCACATTGACCATGAAATTAAGATGGTTTAAGGAGTGACTGATAATAATATACTACTTATTTTTTCATTTTAAAATTTATGTTCAAGTAGTGTGAGATTTTTACCAAAAAGAAATTGTATTGTATAATTAATAATCTTGGTGAATTTAATATTTGAAGTAAAATGATCTTTGAATACATTAACTCATTAATTAATTAAACATCCATCATTCTTAAAAATTGAGAGCATGGATATATACCACTTTTCAAGTTACATTCTATACTCCGTAATAAAACGAAAAACGATACAAAAGTTCAACAAGTTGACATCTTAATATCCATTAATATATAGATCATATATATATGCATACACTTTAAAAGCCTAAAACTCTTTATAATATAATATAACTTCTATAGATAGATAGATGACTACATATCCATTATTCGAGCATATATATGTTATGACTACTTTGATGGAAAAGATATATCATTTGCTTGAAACTTTTTGTTGTTGGTTGGTTAGCTTATGGTTTGGTGGCATGGGAGACGACTTCACAATAGATGAAGAAGTTTTTGCAACATCTGATCTTTGAGACGACCAAACTATGATCGAATCATCATCCAAAAAAATGGAGTGTTTTTCGGACAGAATTACTTGAATCTGATCAAATTCAGATGTAAAGTCCTCATCCTTAATGTATATGAATTTTTCACTCATCTCTAGAGGTATGGGAAAGATTTGAGAAAATTATATACAAATATATATGTACTAATTATAATAGTTGTGCAATTTATAAGAAAAAGCACAAGCATATATTATTGTGTGTGAGGAGTAAATGTTATAAATACTTGACGGTGAGCTTTTATATATATATATATATATATAACCTTATGAGATATTAATTTTATTTGTTTCTCTTAATAGTAAATATTTCATTAAATTATAGAGAAAAGAAAAATGTTAATATTTGACACAACTCTAAGAGAAACACATTAATGATGGGTGACTAAATTGAATACAACTAAAATGACTAAACGGTTAGGCACCCGGGTTTTTCCCGTGAGGTGGAAGTTCGAGTTTTGTCAAGTGCAAGCTTTGCTCTTATTAATCCTCAAGTTGTTTTGGGGGGGAGCCTGTGGAGTTTTTCCTTTGGCACCGTTGCTCGGTTCGTGGTAACGGGATCTGGTTTAGACAACCGACTATTCACTGTCAAGTTAGAAACTCACCATTTGATGGTGGATGGGTATGTTTCTATCCCAAAATCACATGTAAAAAAAAAAAATACTAAAACAACTAAAAGCCCAAAATTTGATCTTAATCCTTGTATATTAATAAAAAAGACAGTTTACTTAAAAGTCAATTAACCAATCAAAATCTCCAATTTATTAAAATCAATTTTTGCCAATATAATAAACCAAAAGAAGAAAATAAATTACAACTATGTCATTGGCTTTTCATATATGATAAACCCCAAAAAAACATATCAGAAAAACTAAAAATAATACTAAGTATTAATGTTAAAACTATGTCATTGGTTTTTCATATATATGATAAACCCAAAAAAAATATATTAGGAAAACTAAAAATAATACTAAACTAATAATATTAAAATAGCTTAACCTAGAATAAATAAAAAATAAAAATAAACTATATCATTAAATGCTAGTATGTACGTGCAATGCAATAGGCCGAACATTTTGTGCTAAGCAACAATTGTGATGGTCGTGAATCATTTTGCTTCGCTTCGTTACTCATTTAATTTATGGGATTGAAGTTATTAATTAATAGTTGGTAAAATGAATTATTATATGGTTGAAATTTATAATATTAATAATTAGGTATAAATGATTGTGATTAAAAGTGATAAAATTAATGATGTGATTGAGATTAATCTAAATATTCAGATATTATTATTATTATTATTATTATTATTATTTTAATCTAACAATATATATACACGATACTTAAATCTAGTAAATATAATAAACCATCTCAAACAATATATTAAAGAGTTTTGAAACGCGAAGGAACAACTACACAAACTAAGTTAAACCAAAATAAATGCTTTTTAATTATTATTAGTTATAAAGATTCAAATTTCACATAACATACAAAAAATCCTTTCCTGGCTCCAGTGGCGTGGGTGAAAATCAATGGCGTGATCCCTAATTTCGGAGATTTTTTCCTGGGCTCCACTTAGGTTGTTTTTTAATCTATTTTAGCTTCCTTGCAGTTAAAATCCGTACATATATGATGTTTAATGTATACTTCTCTTTTAATTTTAATTTATCATGTATTTGTACTTGTACTTTGTAATTGTCTAGCGGCTTGCTAACAATCGTTGTCATTAATATAATCTTCTGCCTTTAAAAAAAAAAAATCATTTCTAGTCAATTTATATATAAATTTGAAGTAAATTTTTATCTTCATAAATTCAGATTTATTAAATTTCAAAAATGCATTTATTCTAAAGTACTTTATAGTGTCTCTACACAAAATTTGATGGCATGAATACAATACGTAATACAGTTACGTTTACACCGACTATAATTTATGGAAGGTGATATTCGTACAATTATTTTTGATAAATGTACCACAACGTATAAGTTTTACAGCTGACTGTACAAGCCAATAATGTACAGTTGTGGTACATCTATAAAAAAAAATGGTACAAATATCACTTCCCATAACTTATGGTCAAATAAAGTGGTATGAGATTATGGATAAGGTTTTTCTTAATAATTTAGTAATTTTCTAGTAGTTAAACACCATTTATATGCCCATATATGTTTTCTTTTTCTTATGACATATATTATTTTCTTATACACACGTTAAAACTTGCATACCTTTTTTTCTTATAACACTCCCCTCTCAGAGATCTTCGTAAAAGCAGTCTCTTTACCCCGGATAGAGGTATGATTGTCTATATCTCACCTCTCACATACCCTAACTTTGATGGATTGAATATTGTTGTTGTTGTTGTTATTGTTGTTAGAATAAATTCAATGATCATTTACATTTACATTATATTATATTATAACATACTAGATTATTATCCCGTGTAATACGCGGATGGACCTATATAACTATTTACATTTTAAATTTTCGTAATCACGTATATTAATATTTTGATACATTACATGTTGAGAAACAATAACATTAAACACTCCATGAGTATATGATAAAATTCTCGTAAAAAAAAAAGTTTAAAATTCTAAAAAATCAAATTACATGGTTTATCTAGTACTAAAAATGAATTGTATTATGGGATAAAGTTGAGTATATAAAGTGTTAAAACAACACTTTCAATATATAAAAAGAACACCCTGTTTTCGACATTAAGTGCATGAACATTTATTATGAATATCATAAAGATGACTATTGTTGAAGTAAATAACTCTCAATACCGTCTTCCACTAGTTATGTGTCCCAATACCGTCTTCGACGGTGTATGGAGGAGGTGGGATATAGACAGTCTTACTCTTACCTAAGGTATAGAGGTTATTTCGAGTTCTACATAAGGTATAGAGGCTGCTTCAGGTTCCACCTAAGGTAGTAAAGGACCTCCGATTTTTGCAAGGAGTGAGGATCGAACCCTCGACCTTTGTATTCAGAGGCAAGGGTGTTAACTACTTGATCCAAGCCTTGCTTGTTATAACCATTGTTAAAGTGTATATTTTATTCCAAATATCATCAATTACTAACAAAGTAATTAGTATGTAGGAGATACATTATATGGAAAAACAAAAAACATTTAATATCGCATGATTTAAAAGTTTATATTATATATTGAGTTAGTTTAAATAACTTGAGGATGCATTTTAATAATACATAATCTAGAATTTATTCATCCATAAAAGATTGTTTATTGGCAACAAAATATAAAATATTTTATGTTAAAAATTCATATAATTGAAAATATATCATTGAAAATAGAATTTAGTTAGTTTAAAAAAACAAACGAATATAAAATACATAAATACATAAAAATAAATACAAAATAAAATCTATTACAAGATTTAAAACTTTGAATAAGGAATCAATTTTCAAGAAAGTAAAGAAAAAGTATATAAAATTTTTTATATAGTATTTATTTAATTAGTTACAAAAAGAGATAATTAAAAATATATAAAAAGACAAGTATATAACAAATTCCATTATAATATTCATCTTTTCCAAAGCTTATAATCCAGTAGATATCAACTATGCCGATATTTTTATTTTTTATGTGGTTTTTAAATTATATATATTTATTATTCACATGAATATATATGTTTGTTTTAGAATAATTGTCATTATTCGTCAAATAACAATTAACGTAACTATTTTATCCTTAATTAACTGTTACAACATATTTTGAAAGTTTTGTTTTAAAAATCAACTTAGTTAGGTAAAAAGGTTTTTTTTTTATTAGCAAAATTTCCATTAAATACATCTATATTAAATCACAACTATTTTTTTTTTGGACAATAATAATGAGACGGCAAGAGTAATACATTACATTTTGCAAGTTCAATCAAAAAAAGAAATTTTAACAAAACATTCAAAAAATCGAATAAAAAAAAATATTGGAAACTTGAGTTATATAGTTAACAATCTATGAACCAAGCTAAACTTGAAATTGAACAATTAAAAAATAAAGTCTGCTACACAAAAAATGAAAGAAAAAGCAAAAAGTTGATCGAAAAAGAAATTAATTACCATAACTAAAATAGTTATAAAAATAAAATAAAATGAACAAAAATAAAAAAAATTGAAATAAATAATAGAAATTAAATGTGAACCAAACCAACATGCATACCATAAAATAAAAGGTTTGAGATAATATATTGGGCTTATTTCATAATAATAATGTTGAGCCTCTTAACTTAAAGTTCATGCTTGAACGTTTTTACAAATAATAATGCTATTATTATTAATTTAAAATAAAAGAAGAAACTCATCTAACGGTTCTTGCTTATTCAAAAAATAATTTAGGACCCTCTTTTATATATATTGGTAGATGGTAGATTGGTAGATGGTAGTTATTCATAAATAATTTTAGTATTTTAAATTCAAATACTTATTTTTATTAAAATTATAACAATATGTACTATAAATTTGCATATGTATATAATCATGTTTTAACGAAAACCTTTAGAATTATTCATTAAACCAAAAAATAATAATTATCAAACTTACATTTTATCTTTAGTTCTTTTCTTTTCTTTTCATCCCCATGTTATTCATGATTATGCCATTAGGAATGAGCAAAAATCTCAAATCCCGATCCCGATATCAGGAAGTTGTAGCAAATCCCAAGCGAACCGGTATCGGTACCAACTTTTGATAGTTTTCAGGATCGATATCGGAAAAATCCCGCTAACACCGGAAATACTAGTACTATACTGGTCTTGTACCGATACCGGTTCATATGGACCGAGATCGATATCAAGTTTTTGATGATTTTTGGAGAATCTCAATCCATTATTCAACAACGCCGCTATTATTGTAAGAATTGTATTTGATGATAAATATGAAGTGTAATATCCGTACGGTTATGTCAGTTAAACTATTAACTATTTTGAAGATTTTCCGACAAATTTTACAAGTGTTGCATTCTTATGGTTAACGTAAGCATTGTTATGATTTAAATTTAAAGAATCCCAACCCATTATTCAACCACGCCGCTATTATTGCAAGAACTTTATTTGATGACGAATATGAAGTGTAATATCCGTACGGTTATGTCGGTTAAACTATTAACTATTATGAATATTTTCCGACAATTTTTACAAGTGCCGCCGTCTTATGGTAAACGTAAGCAATGTTATGATTTAAGTGGAACTACCTCAAACCATTATTATCACTTAGGGGCATGCTATTAGTTTTCCAAATTCGATATAAAATACTTCGAAAATGACTTTAATTTTTTATACGATATTTATGATACCAAACATGGAATAATCTTTGATGCGAGATGTACGGATCTTGTGTACTTCTAAAGTAAAATCATGGAATCTTGCTACAGTTGTAGTATTTTAATGTAACTAGGCATGTTCGGGTTGTGGATCGTACGGTTTCATTATTACGATTACGGTTATTAGTGATATAGTTTCATTATGCTAATTTATCTGGGATGAATTCACAACCGTTTAATTCAAAATCATACCATAACTATGTTCAGAAGTTTGCTATATGGAATACATGTATTTGTTTTTTTGAAAAGAGTAAAAAAATCAAAATCCAAAAATAAAAAATATTTAAAAAAAAACAAAACCATAAAAAAGAAGAAGAAGGATGGACGAAATCCAAAATAGGCTACCATGTTCACTTAAGGGCAAACATGCTCAAGAGTTTGTTATATAAAATACATAAATTTATTTTTTGAAAATAATAATAAAAAAAAAGGTCAAAAAAAATATATAGAAAAACAAAAACAAATTAACCGTAAAAACAAAAGAAAAAGAAGGATTACAAGCCCAATAGAAACATCATGTATCCATATGTTTATGAATTTTGGTCCAACATAAAAAAAAAACCCTAATTAATCCAATGATAAACTAAATCTCCCATTGAGATAAAAACCCTAATTAATTAATAAATGATAAAAATTGAATCTACAATTGGCACTATACCCTAACAAATAGATGATGAACTTCAAAAAACTTAGTGCAAAAAAATTTAGATCATTTTTCAATTTGTGTGTGTCATCTTTGTGCACGGGTCATGTTAATCTTCTCCGTATCATTTTAATTTTATCGAATGTCCTTGAAGGGACGATATATGCACCCAGGGCGCCCCTCCTTATAAACCAGCCCGAAGTTTCTCTTCTGGTCGATGTGAGACGAGCTACACTTCTCTAACCAAATTAAATACACTACATCTTTTATTATTTTATTATCTTCTATAACTATACTATTATATAAAGCAAATGTTATTCTCTCTTTTTCAACTTTCAGCCTTTAAAATACCCAATACGCCTTTACTAAATTAATTTACACTTACCATGAGCCTATTGAATATCCAAAATACTCTTAATGAATTATTTTACAATATCTATCTCTTAACTCCTAAAATAACTATATTACCCCTTTTTACATCAATTACCTTTACATCAATAACCTACACTACTCGTTGTCGCCGCCGCCACCACTACCCGTCGCCACCACCACCACACGACCGTTACCACCATCGTCGCCGCATCATGCGAGCATCCGTCTAGTTATTATTAGTTTGCTCAAGTATAATAATAGTAAAGTAATAGTAATAATTAATAGCAAATAGTATACTATAAAACAATATGTTTTTCAACTCTAACTTCTACTATTTTATGTAAAAATAAACACTTGTAAGTTGAGTTCCATTACTTTTATCTATCTATAATAATATATAAAACATGGGATAACATATATGCTTCAATCTCCATCTCACATTGATTTCAATCACATGACTAAATGTTTTAAAAAAATTTAAAGATTGTGAGGGGGGAAGCATGTATGAATATGCTGCTAGAAGCATATATGTTATCCCCATAAAACATTTCCTCCCTTCCCATTTCTCAAAAGATAATAAGATCTACCTAAAATGACCATCATCCTTATTTATTATTTTAAACATCTTCACTTGATATTATCTATAATACCCCTATTAATTTACATTATTTATTCCTTAACTTCTAAAAATAACTACACTACCCCATTTACATCAATTACCTTTATACCAATTACTTACATTACCCGTCACCGCCACCACTACTACCAGTCGCCACTACTACCACCAGTTGCCGTCACCACCACTTTCGTAGACGCATTGCGCGACATCCATCTAGCTAAACAAAATTTGAATGTCACCGATAAGTGTTTTTCAAGTATGGTCAATATTGAAAACTTACTAAAATCAATCCTTTGTCTTAATTTCTTACCCATTTGATGAATAACTCCTAATCTACATCTATTCATAATTTTAAAAATCTACATCTTATTTTACCATCAAATTAATGAATTGTTGTAAGCAGAATAATGTATTTATATGGTTCATAGCTTTATTATAAAGGGAAATTTGAATAAGTAATATCATTATGTATGGTTAATTTAAAAAAGGTTCAAGACTTTAAGTTATAGATTCGTTATATATTTGTTGTTTTGTCCTAATGTATGTAATGAACCCTCAAAAATATTAATGTAGGTGACATAATTCAAGTTATACTCAAGAACTCATTTGTGCAATGAATTAACCCAACAAAATCATAATACTTATTCAAATTTCCCATTACAAATGAAATGCAAGTTTTCTTGGACATGTTCTCGACTTTCATATCATGTCTTTAAGTAAAAGTGTAAAACTTAATTTCTTCTAGCAACCTTTGAACCAATATATGTTTCTCAAATCACGATATATCATATAGAAGCTGAGAGGACTACCACACATATCATACACACTTTAAATAGGTTAGTAACTTTCGCGAACTCTTCTATTAGACCGTCTTTGTTAAAATTATATCTTTTGTGAGAATTCCATAACAATTATGATTTCAAAAATGTGTACTCTGAAAATGTTGTAAAAATATATATAAATTTAGAAAGAACTATTTAACCCACGATATTGTGAGTTCGACTCCTTGGAGTGACACATTTTGCAGGTTTTCCCGAGTATGCTACTTTGCGGTAGTCGGGATACGGTTAAAACACTTACGTCTACCCCATAATAGTTGTTGTTCAAAATAAGTCGTTCCCAAAAAAGTAAGCAAACCAACAATTGAAATTTATTTAGTTATAATTATAAAAAGAAATAAGTGGCAGACATAAAATAAAAAAAGGATAAATGAGGGCACCTTGTCTCCAAAGCCATATTGAATCTCCATCATCTCATCCCGTAAGGGATATGAGGGCAAAATACTTTCATTTAACACCCACATATTTTAGGCATCCATAAGGACTGAACACGCGTCTCTCAACTTCACATGTAGATTCAAGCTGCACTGGTAACGGATACTTTTGATTATCACTTTTTGTAACTAATTAAATAAATATTGTATAAATTTTTTTATATACTTTGTCTTTAGTTTTTTGAAAATTTATTACTTATTCAAGGTTTTAAATCTTCTAATAAATTTTATATTTGTTTTTATGTATATTTATGTTCAACTCTTTTTTAAACTAATATATTTTCAATGAATTCTTAACATAAACATTTATATTTTGTTGCCAATAAACAATCTTTTATGGATGAATAAATTTTAGATTATGCATTATTAAAATTTATCCTCAAGTTATTTAAACTAAACCAATCTATAATATAAACTTTTAAACTATGGGATATTAATTTTTTTTCCCATTCAGTATATCCCCTAGATAATAATTACTTTGTTAGTAATTGATGTTATTTGAAATAAAATATATACTTCAACAATAGTCATAAACAAGTGGTTAACATCTTTGCATTTAAAGACAAAGGTCAAGAGTTCGATCCCACTTATTGCAAAATCGGATCTCTTTTTCCTACCTTAGGTGGAACCTGAAGCAGCCTCTTAGGTAGAACCCGAAACAACCTTTATACCTTAGGTAGGGGTAAGGCTGTGTACATTTTAACCTTCCCCATATACCGTCGAAGACGGTATTGGGACCCATAACCAGTGGAAGACAATATTGAAAGTTACTTTACTTCAACAATAATCATCTTTCTGACATTCTTAATAAATGTTCATACATTTAATGTCGAAGCATGAAATAATTAAGTTGTACTTATATCTAAAGGGAGATGATATTAGTACCACCTTTTTAATAAAGTTACCATATTCATGCATTATTTATTTGTACAATTTGTTATATCACTTGTACAGTATGGTAAGTTAATCAAAAATCATGATACAAATTTCAATTCCTATATCTAAACTATGATCAAAACACTCTCACAAGGACAAAACAGGAATTTTGATTAAAATAAAAAGCATATTTCAGCAACAATAAAACCAGGTCTCCCACATCACTCTAGGGTATGGGGGCAAACATAAACAAAACTCAGACAACAAAAGAGGAAGCAGAGGGAAGTGGATGTTTCCAAGGGTTGTTGACCCCCCTTTCTGTTTCCAATGATTTTCGATTTGCCCCTCTAAATTCTCAACAACCCTTTTTCGATACATTCATAAAAGAGTTAATTTCATTTATCTCCCCCTTTACATCAATCGATCGATGGATGGATAGATCTTGACGTTACTATACTACCCTTTTTCTTTCTTTCTTTTTTTTTTCCTTTGTGGAAATATATTGATGATGATACATTCTGCTTACCAAAACCACCCTCCTTTTTAGAGGCAGTGATGATGATATTTAAAAGTTGTTGTCTGAGTAAATCTGGGGGCGGAGTTTGAGATTTACCGTATCTTGGCGGGGTAATTTTCTGGAGGTTTCAGTTAATGTTACCATCCCTGATTAATGCAGCCATGGCGGTTTGTTCCTCTTTGTTCCCATTATTGTTAACAGATCTGAGCCTCCATCATTTTTTTTCTTTCTAAATGTTTCTATTTTACATTTTTAAGACTTTTTTTTTTTTTTTATTTTGGCTTTCGATGTAGGAGTAATAATATTTTCCAAAATTTGTATCTTGGGTGGGTAATCCTCCTGATGGCAATTTATTATTTTGTCTTTTTTGCGATTTTTATTATAAATTAATCTTGAATTTGACATGCAATTGCAACTGTGAATTGCAGCCATGGCTGATTTTAGGCACTTAAAACTTCTGTTTAGAAACATATCTGAGCTTTTTCTGTATGTGGTCACTATCTCTTGAAAGACTTTGTGCAATTCATAACTCCAAGTCTACTATCGATGATTGTTGCTGAAACTGTCTGAGTACAAGCAGTGATTGTCGCTCTCTTTGGATACGATAAGTGATTGTCACTCCCTTTGTATCCAAAGGGAGTGACAATCAGTGCTTGTATTCTGCCAACGCCTCATGGACGAATCAAATCGTCTGTCAACATGGATCAGAGTAGAATGTTGTGAGTGGCAGGGAGTTGGGTGTGACGGGAGATATGGTCATGTCTGTCAAACGTGATCTTCGATCTCCGTTGTCTTTTGTGGACTATTATACTTTAAACACAAGCAACTCCTTGAAGGTAAGGTAAGTCCTTTCTTGCTCAACTTGAAGCTTGCATTTGCGTTATTTGGACCTGAGCATGAACAATTTTTGGGGACAAAATATTCCTGAATTCTTTGGTCTTTCAAGTATTTGGATCACCTTAACAACCTCTCTCACTCAGGTTTTTGTGGTGTAGTTCCTCCTCATCTAGGGATCTTTTGAATTAATTAATTTATTTATTTTGAAGGGGTGTGCTAGGCCTTAGTGGTAGTGTAAGACCAAGGCGACGCATGAAGAACCCCACTAGGCCACTACAACCTTAGGGTGACGGGCCTTCTCCCATAAAAAATAAGATTAATATCGAGTGAGCCGATGGCTCACATATCAGATTTTAAACTGATAAGAACAGATACTCATCTAGGAATCTCAAGGTTATAATATCTTGATCTTAATCTCCTATATAGGTAACACAGGGTATCTCTCCCTTATGATGTTACTTGTGGCGGTGGCGGTGGTGGTGATATATATATATTGGCTGTGATGATCATTGATATGAATTACTTGAGCAAAAAGTAGGAAGGGATATTGAAGATCCAACCCGTATCTTGGCGGGGCAAACACCCACAGATGGCATTGTAAGATTTACTATGCAACTGTGTGTGTATGTATGTGTTTGCAGCCATGGCGGATTCCGCAGCTTCTTTTGTCCCCAACCTCTAATTCCAGATCTGAGCCTAACCCTTTTTAATTTATTTAAGAAATATATGGTTTTTTAATCTTATTTTTTTTATTTGTTTTCTTTATTGTTAGTGCTTTTTATAAAAACTGTTGATGAAGGCATTATTGGATTATTTGGCTCTCCTCAAGAGACAAGATGGAAGAAAAGTCCTGCATTTTAGCAGTGAATGCAACAGTGAAGACTTCCGGTTCGTATATGACTTGATCATGGTATGGATTTGCAATCAATTTTACGCCCTTGCTGTGATTAGTCTATTGAAACGACTGATCATTGCTCATATCCCTGGTAAGATTGTTTATATAGTGAAATTTGTAAATTGTTGACTTGGTGGATTGATAAATTGTTGTCTCATAAATATCTTTAACTTAAATCAAAAGGGACAAAACTAATACAGTATGGTAGAAGTGGGCGTTGAACCACGACCTCTCTCAAAGATGGGAATTTGAGTGTGGTGCGTTATATCCCTCGGTCATCCAGACTTATTCAAGTGTATACCTAATTGGTCAAGAGTGTGTGGCAAAGTTCTAGCTTTGTCTCATTTTGGATCTCTTATAAAGCAAATGAAGCAATATCTGGTTGAAATAAATGCTGTAGAACAAAATGATCCATGCGAAAGGTGATGCTTGTGGTTGTCAGTTTTTGTGGCTCACACCACACTCATGGCACTAACCAAAATTTAAGAAAGAAAATATAGGGGCTGTGATGATCAATGTATATATTCATCTGATAAAAGGTAACGGATACTGAAAATCCGACCTGTATCTTGGCACGACAACACCCCGCAAGGCATTAGATGATTTTTTTCTTACTGTACTACTGTATGTGTGTTGTGCAGCCATGGCAGAAATCACAACTTCTGTCTCCCAATCCCTTGATTCGAGATCTGAGCCTAAAAAAATGGCTTCCAGATTTATCTTTGTTTTATGTTGGTTAAAACTTCTTTCATATCATGTTTTCATAGTAAATTAATGTACTTTATCTTTAAAATTGTAAGTTTTCTATAGTTTGTCAAGGCATTGCAATTATGTTGTAATTTATGAAAGTGGCTTGAAATTTTGAATGCCTAATTTTAAATCATGATACATGATTGATATTTCAGCAAGGCATTGCAATTATGTTGTTGACCCCCCTTTCAGCAACAATAAAAGCAGATCTCCCACATCAGTCCCTTTGTGTTGACCCCCCTTTCTGTATCCAATGATTTTTAATTTTGCCTTCTAATTCTCAACAACCCTTTCTTTCTTTTCATTCCCTTTGCGGAATGGTGGAAACATAATGATAGATAGATAGATACAGATGCTACTTAATCATATGAGTTATTATCACAAATTGTCTATGTGGTTTGTCATATTTGAGTTTCAACACATGTGTTTTGTTTTTTTTTTATCACTCTTTTTTAGAGGCACTGATGATATTTATAGTTGTTTCCTGAGTAAGTCTCGGGTGAAGTTTGAGACTTAACGTATCTTGGCGGGGTAATTTTTTGGAGGTTTCAATTAATGTTACCGTCCCTGATGATGATTGCAGCTAGGCATGAGCACGGGTCAAAGCCCGACCCGAAACCCGAAGTTGCATGAGCACGGGTCAAAGCCCGGTCCGTTAACCTCTCGGGCGGTTTGGTTCGGCCCCGGGTTAAACCGGGTCTGGTTCGGTTTTTTATGGCTTGGCCCCAGAATTTCCTTTTTTTTTTTACAAATTGCGTGAGAAAGATGAAGGAATGGAAATTGCGTGACCAAGTTGGACCGATGGGTTGTATAACACCTCAAATCTGCTGTATACATATTGTAATTAAAGTATCTAGATTTAACCAAAATACTTCAAATAATGATATTCAATATGTATACTAGTCTTAATACCCGTACGATGTACGGATTGACTATATATATGTTACGATTGATTTTATTTTTTAAAGAAAATAATATTTTAACATGCTTCATTACATACATTTAGTTTTTCCAATGTTAGCCTAATACCGAGATTTATGTATCATAAAAGTATTTGTGAAAATCTAATATTATTTTTTATATTGGTAATGATATCACATATTTTAAAGTCATGATTGTGAAAAATAGTTCGTGTCCTTTTAAAATTTTCAATTACGTTTAGTTAGATTAGTTAATTGATAAATATTTATATAATAAGTAATATTAAATAATAATTTAGAAACATAAGTATATTATTATTTATTTAATAATTGAACATGTCTTATTAATTAGAATTAATAAGTTTTATTTGTATATAAATAGCAATATGTTGTAAAATATAAATTACCACCAAAATTAAGATTTGTGATGGAAATGAGTTAGATATATATATATATATATATATATATAGTATTATAAATAGCAATATGTTGCAAAATATAAATTATTACAAAAAATAGGATTGGTGATGGAAATTGATAACAATGAATATAATTGGATTTTTAATATAAGAGTTTTAGTTATATTGGGAATCTATATTTAAATATTAGTTAATTAAAAGTTTTAATTATTTATGTTATCTAAAATTAAAATTATTGAATATTAAATTAAAAGGACACGTTGTAACATCCTAAACTTTTGTGTCGTTGACTTTGACTTTGACCGTCAAGTCAACCGTTAGTGTTATCGAATTGAACCGTTAGTTGATTTGTGATGTCGTTAGTTGACGAGATGATTTGATGTTATTAATGTGATGTTTGATTACCCCCTTCTCCCCCCTTTTTTAAAAAAAAAAAAAAGCGAAGAGGTACCCTGAATAAATACTCCATCTCCCACGGTCCAAAGATGGAAATCTTTGATGACGATGTTTATTCGATTGAATAGTTTTAAGTTAACCGTTTAATGCTCGTATGGTCATTTGGTTAAATATTTGTGCTTGATTGATTACTATAGAAGTCTAGGGACTAAAGGGGTCATTATGGCAAACTTGGGCCAATTAGTGGCTTAATTAGGCCTACATTTCAGCCATTATTATCACTTTTTGACTAATTTCATTATTGGTTTTGGATCAAAATTCTCTAGCAAGTATTCAAGCTCATTTCTTGCAATTTTGACTCTCTTCTAGTGATCAAGTGTTAAGTCCAGGAAAGGTAAGCTATTTCAAGTTGTTGTTGATCATTTAAGAAGTATATTATGGTGTTATTTCAAGTTTAAGATCAAGTCATAGGATGTATAATGATTTGAAAGTGTTTTGATCATGAAATCATCAAGTTTTGTGTAAAATGGTTAGATGGTTTAAATGATGAGTTCATAGTGTCACTTAAGTGTTATTTTGATGGTTTTTAAGTTTTGAAAGACTTGGAAATGATTGGTGAAGGTTTGGGGTCGAATTGGTTGATTTTTAAAATCTACAATATTGAAATGGCCATAACTTTTTAACCGTAGCTCCGTTTGCGATGATTCAAGCGGCCACGGATTCGTAAATGAGTCTACTTTCTAATGGTACTATCCTTTAAGAGTAAAGTTAAAGTAAAAGTGTTTAGAAAGTGGAATTATTGAACATTGGTCATATTTCGTTGAGCTTTAAGAGCTATAAAGTGTTGGTTGAACCTTTGTTTTGTCATTAGAGGTTAAGAAACCTTGTTTAATGATAATTGTATGTTCATGGGTTGTTGAGGACTTGAAGGTTACTTGATAGAAGTTTATTGTTGATTGTAGTGCATCTCGCGAGGTAAGATAACTACCTTTTGACACGAGGAGCACAACGAAAACTTAGTTTTCATAACGGTTGATAAGTAACGCCCTT
>JAOEHQ010011665.1:0-16198 GCA_025447715.1 Asclepias incarnata
GGGTGTGAGGTTTCCCGTGAGGTCGTATGACCGCCATCACACAAAACCTATTTAATAGTTGAATTTAAATGGCATAACCGAAAGTGAGACTAAATGGAGATTATGTGGATTAAAGTGAATGATAGGCACTTATAGGATTCATAATCCTTATATGTTGAGCTAGTAGTTATGTGTGTGCATGCCTATCATATATGTATGAGATATTTTGTGAAATGTTTAAATGAACAAAATGTTGTAATTCTAACCTGTTATCTTACTCAGCTTTTTAAAGCTGACACTTGTGGTTTTGTGGAAAAATTATGTTGTGCCCTCAGGTTAGGACGTGAAGTGAGATATGTGGAGCTGTGAGATGGGTAGCTTAAAGAAGATCGTGGTTTGCAGCATAGTTACCCATAGAGAAGTTTGGTTGACGTTGTATATAGTCGTTTGACTTATTATATAGATTATATGTATGTTGTCTTGTGGATTTCTTAAAGTATTGTAATGATATGTAGCTAGTAACACCTGATAGTGGTTTTGTGATTCCGTTAGGAATCATTGTGGTTTTTGAGTAAACGTTTCCGCCGTTATATAATAGTGTGATGTTAAAAGTTGAAAATTTTTTGAAATCCGCATTTTTATAAAGCAGGGTGTTACAGATATAGCAAAATTCGTAATTCTATCATGTCATTGTCATATTAAATTTCATAGATAAATCTTTTTATACATTTATTTTTACTGTCTATGTATCTTTAAAAAAAAATCAAATAAATTATAAATGTTATTTTTGCAATGAATTAAAACCACAACAAAAAATAAATTTCAATTAATTCCATTAAAAATACATCGAATTAAAAGTAACACCTTAAAAATAGTTCACCATATTAACATACTAGTATTGCAAGAAAAATGACACTTACGATAAACAATACCACATTTTTTAAAATTATAATAATCGATTGATTGATAAAAGTGAATATTTTTCTAAATTATGATTAGAGAAAAAATTTTTTAAAAAAAGGGAGTAACTTTTCTAAAATAACATTTATAGATATTAAAAAGAAATATATTGTTATTCTTTTTATAATTAAAAAAAAAAAGAGTAAGTATCTTAGGTATCTACACAGTTTATGATTTGTCAACCACATAACTTGAATCATAATCTATTGATTAATGAGTTACTTCATTTATTGATAGACAAAAACTATCCCAAATACATGAAGTTCTCATAGTATAAGAAGAATGTGTGTTTTTTTTTTTTTTTAACGGCCAACAAAACCCGTTTTATTAAAGAACAACACATGAACAAGTACAGTTCGCACCCCACATTGTTATTCCAAAGTTCAGCAGACAAGGCAATGTTCTTTGATCTTATCAAATATGAAAGATAATTGAGAGAATTGTAAACTGTTTTATTGATATTGTAATCATGAATACATTACAAAGACCATCTATTTATACATGAATTAGTAAGCTAAATATAGAAATGTGGTTGTCTCCTTTAAATGCTGTGAATCTACCCTTTGCTTGATGGGTAAGCCATAATCTTCTTATTGAAGAGGAGAATCATTTATTTAGGGAAATGATGACAATGATCTGATCCCATTCTTGTTAACATTTGATCGATTGTGAATCCAAATAAATGATAGAACTTTGACTTCCTCTAGTACCCGCGATACAGTTGGTTGGATATTATTAAAAATCGCCCCGTTCCTCGCCTTCCAAACACTCCACGCCGTTACCAAAATAATGACATATGGTGCCTTTTTCCTTTTCTTTGTCCCGGGGTACAACTGTTGAATTTTCCAGATATCACGAACGTCAAAAACATAAAACTCAGATACATTACACCATTGGCAAATGCTATCCCATAAAGTCTGAGCAAATAGGCATGAGTGTAAAACATGTTCAATGGTCTCGGAGTTATCAACACACAACACACATAGGTCTGACAAAACTGGAATATTTATTTTAACCATGTTTTCCTTCGTCGGCAATCTATCCCAATGAACTCGCCACGCTAATAACAATGCGTGTTTGATTTGTAAATCTAAAAATCTTCCAAGCAAGGATTCTGTTTTCCTAGTTATATATTAATAAAAGCTTCACATCATCAATCATTCTATGTGGCACCAATATTAGGGTTGTCATTATAGAAATGTGTTTGGTGTTTGAATATTAAACTTAGCTTTCACTTTTGAATTTTAAAAGTAGCTTTCAATTTTCAATATTAAACTTAGATTTCATTATCTATAACCCCCCCCCCCCCTTTTTTTTTTTCCAACTTCTATAATTAACCCATATATTTAAAGGGAAATGCTAAATGCAACCCTTAGGGCTGCACTTAACGTGCATAAAAAAGTTGCACTTTCCATATCAAAAGCCACCCCTGAATTTTATGGTAAGTGTATAACTATTTAATACACCTTATATACAGCCCTTAGGGCTTTGTTTAGCAAAACCCATATTTAAAATATCTTTAATGAAATAATTTACAACATATATCACTCAACTCCTAAAATAACTATACTACCACCATTTTACATCAATTACTTTTACATCAATAACTGCGCCGCGTCGCCACCGCTACCATCACCACCACCCGTCGCCGCCACACCACATCGCCACCACTACTACCATCGTAGTTGTATCGCGCGGTCATGAGTCTAGTTTATTTACAAATGAAATTCAAATTCAAAACCATCACATTGTGAATTCAAAATTAGCTTCCAAACGTAGTCAAAATTAGCATTTTCTATTTTGGAGGTCATATTGCAAAATAATTAGTGGCATTTGAAACATTTATAACAATCCATATGGACCATATGGTTAGTTTTTGTTTATTACCTTGTTTATGTTATCTAATTTACACCTAAATGGGAGATTCAGTTGCAAGCTATTAGCATAAATGAACACAAATACCATACAACTTATCGTGTCTTTACAATTGCATTTGAGGTGTTATTCCATGACCAAAATCCACAGGCGTCTTGTTCCCATTTCAACATTGTATTGTATTTGTTGATCTTTGAACATGACCTATATATATCCACTCTGATATGTAATTATAACATATATTTCCATGTTAGCCTTATTCTTTTTCTTTAATAATAATAATAATAATAATATATCTTTAAATTATTAAACTTATTTTCCCCTGTATACTTTCTGGTGATGATGCCTTTTTTTAAATGAAATAAGTCAATACTTGAAATTTTATAATGTCTACACATATTATATTAACATTTTTTTTTATATGTCGTCATTATAATTATAATTGAGTTATTGTCACAAAAGGTCCATGTGGTTGGCAAAATTTGAGTTTTAACCCCTATTTTTTTTTTCCCTTACCAATCATCTCTGGAGTATCATTTTTCATTGTCAATCATCCCTCACACGAACTGACGCTAGCTTAGGTCTGTTAAGTCACTCATGTGCATTGCACATAAGGGCATTTTGGTACTCTTAAACACAAAACAACCTCCCCTTCTTTATCTTGTTTTCCAGATCCAATAACCAAGCAAGATATAAATACAAACATATATACAGTCTATGTATTATTAATTTAAAAAAAAGCCATGTGGTTGGTAAAAAGACCAAAAAGCCCTCATGTGCAATGCACATGAGAGACTTAACGGATCTAAATTAACGGAAGTTAGTGTTAAGGACGAATGGTAATAAAAAATGATACCCGAGGGATGACTGGTGAGAAAAAAAAGACAGGGGTTAAAACTCAAAATTTGCCAACCACATGGACCATTTGTGACAATAACTCATTATAATTTCAAGGGTTAAATGCAAATTTCGTCCCCATGGTTCTTCAAAAACAACACTTTTCATCCCTGTCGTTAACTTTGAGCTTTTTTCATCCCTATTGTGGGACTTTCGTCCCTGCCATTATAATGCTCCGTTAACTTCCCTCACGTGAAGGTCACCTTAGGGCCATTTTAGTCATTTCAATCCACCTTCATCCATGTTCTTTCAAAACCTAAAAATAGTTCCCAAATCTACTTAATCAAACATGAATGAAATCATATATACATTCATATGTAAACATTACATACATCTATAAATTAATGAATCATATATGTTGCTATTAAATAAAAAAAAAAAAGATGAATCATATCATTTTCTAGGACCATTTGTGACAATAATACATCAATAGATCACTCTTATACTTCTATAATACTATATAAAGCATTTTATTCCTTCTTTTCAATTTTTAGATCTTGAAATACCCAAAATGTCCCTAGACTTTCTACATCCCTAACAACTAAAACACATGGTCTACCAAAAATACCACTAATGAATTAATTTACAACATATATCCCTTAACTCATGAAATAACTACACTGCCCCTCTTACATTAATAAACTACACTACTTGCCGCTGCCACCAGTCGCCACCACCACCACATTGCCGTCGCTTCCACCACCGCCGCTACCATCATCGCCACTGCATCGTATGGACATTCATCTAGTAACCATTTAATGGGTCAAAGGAAGTTAGAAAAAAAGGCATTTTTTATTCAACGGCGTATAATTTTTCAAAATCGTTTATTGCATGCGTCGCGACCTAAGCAATAAAATAGTGTTTATTTTTAACCTCTAAAAGATAACGATGAGTGTTATTTTCTTGTTCGAACAGTAAATTTAGACTCAGCGGCATTGCTTCTTCATATACCCAACTTTAATTCCAGGGAAGAAAACCTTGTTTCTGAGAACTCCTTAAGTATCAATCTTTTTTTTTTGACAGGTGACACTTTCGAATAGAAACAAACCCCCTCACCGTCAAATGGTAAAGCCTTAATTCGACAGCGGATAGTCAGTTGTCTAAACCGAATCCCGCTATCATGAGCCGAGCAACGATGCCAAATGAAAAACTTCACTAAACTCCCTTGACAACCAGGATTAATATAATTAGAACTTGCACTAAATCTAAGTGTTTTACCACTAGTAGGGATGAGCAGAAAGTATCAAGTCTCGAGTCCCGATACCAGGAAGTGGTACCTAGTCCCAAGTGGGATCGGTATCGGTATCGGTACCCACTTTTTGTTGTTTACGGGATTGAGACCAGTACGGTACCGGGAAAATCCCGCAAACACCGGAATATCCCGGTCCCGTACCGGTACCGGTTCATATGGGATTGGGACCGATACCAAATTTTTGTAAATTTCGAGACCAGTATCATTGATATCGGGACAGGGACAGGACCATGCCCATCCCTATCGGTAAGAATGAGTTTTGTTAAAGGGAACCACAAAACTCCTAAACAGTGGAGTCCACGTCACTAACCACCACCGATAGAAAAGGCCGGGAAGAAAAAATAAAATTCAACACAATAATTTTTAAGACTAACTTCCAATTCGCCAACAAATTCGTACTCAAAATCCCTAATTTAGAAAACCCTAATTGTATACACGAATTCCTTTTTTTACTAACAGTCACACTCACTGCTACTACTAGTTAATTTCACATATTTAGTAATTATGTATTATTCCTTAGATTACTTTATTTAGATATTAATTAGTTTCATATCAATTTTCATTCTGTTTTTACCTTATCTTTTGTTATTTAAATTTATTAAATCTCACACTCTGCATGTTACATTTATTAAGTATCCTTTATTTATAAATAAATTCAAACAAAAATCTTTAGAAAATAAAATGAAGTGTTTATTGGTGTTAGAAATGCTTGTAATTATGCTAATGGTTTCAGTGTGTGGTTTTGTAATGTGTAAAGAGTGTACTAACAGTCCTACACAGCTATCATCGCATACATTTCGATACGATTTGTTGAACTCGAAAAACGATAGTTATAAACAAGGGGTGTATATGCATCGCCACGTGACACCGACCGATGATTCTGTGTGGGCCGGTTTGATCCCTAGGAAGGTTTTGAGAGAGGAAGGTGATGAGTTTAGTTGGATGATGATGTATAGGAAGATTAAGAATGTTGGTGATGAGGGTCGGGTTGGTGGGAAGTTTTTGAATGAGTTGCCGTTGAGTGATGTGAGATTGGACCCGGATTCAATTCATGGGCAAGCTCAACGGACGAATTTGGAGTACTTGTTGATGTTGGATGTTGATAGATTGGTTTATAGTTTTAGGAATACGTCTGGTTTGCCAGTTGTTGGTAAGGCGTATGGAGGTTGGGAGGGGCCGGATCAAGAGCTCCGTGGTCATTTTGTTGGTTTGTTCGCTTCCTACTTGATATTATGTTTTGTATATATCATAGATATTATGTCATTTTGTTCGCTGTTTATATGATATAGTTGCTTCTTGAGTAGTTGACTTTGCTTGTTATGGAATCCTTTATTATGATTTATGAGTATATAAATGAAATCATAATTCGGCATAGCCTTGTTTGGTAATACATATATTGTCTATATGGATTACTTTTGTGTTGAAAATTTTCTTTTTGACAACTGAATCAAAATGTGTTTGAGAACAAAATGTAAACGTATTTGACAACCCTGCTTCTTTTATCATACCAAGTAAAATGAAATGTGGTGTTTAAAAGATCAATAGTCAAAGTCAAATAATTGAAAAATGTGTTTCTTGTCAACGTGAATTGATGGAAATTTAGTTTTATAATCTATGATTATTATTGTTAGTTTTGTGACTGGTTTCGGTTTGTTGAAAAATAAAGGGCATTACCTGAGTGCCTCGGCTCAAATGTGGGCAAGTACTGGTAATGAAACACTCAAAAGGAAGATGACAGCAGTGGTATCTGCACTTGCTGCCTGTCAAGAAAAAATTGGTACAGGGTACCTCTCTGCTTTTCCATCTGAATTTTTTGACCGTTTTGAAGCTATTGAACCAGTATGGGCTCCTTATTACACCATTCACAAGGTAAAACTTCAGTTAGTTGTATATTGCAAGATAGACTCGAAACAAGATTGATGTGCCAAATGCAGCTCATATGTTTATTGACTTTATAGATAATGGCTGGTCTAGTGGATCAATATGTTCTGGCTGGGAATAGTCAAGCTCTGGAAATGGTGACGCTGATGGCTGACTATTTCTGCAGACGTGTGCAGAACGTGATTACTCGATACAGTATCGAAAGGCATTGGTTATCATTGAATGAAGAAACTGGCGGAATGAATGATGTTCTTTACAGGCTGTACACTATCACTGTATGCTAAAACTATCTTTCTTTGCTATAATGAAGTGCATGTATTTGACTTTTTATTTTTGCTTGTCCCATTTGAATGGTGTTATAAAGAGTTTTCACTTTATAAGTTTATAGAAATAAAGATGGTATCCATGGAATAAGGAAAGTTATCTTTACTAAATTGAACCCGTTTTAAACTTTTAGGCACTCAAACTGTCATTATGATTATCTTTGTTTTGACATAAAAATTACGTATATGCATCAGGGAGATGTGAAGCATTTGTGGTTGGCTCATCTCTTTGACAAACCTTGCTTCCTTGGACTGCTAGCTGTTAAGGTAGCTTCAATATATTTTGTGAAGTATGTCGAATAGAAAAATGTTCCATCAAGAGTTATGTCATTTCGAGTTGTTAATCAAACATGAAATGTTTCCTCAACACACGACTTTCCTCTCACGCCAAACCTATTCTATTTTCTTTTTAATTTTACAACGATCCCTATCTCGGGACATTCTAAAAAGTGCAGAGCTTTTGTATAAATAAAGTTTTCTACTTACAGTTATCTATTTTCCCAAGATCACTCGTTTACGATATCGATACAAGTCGACATGATTTTGTTATTTTGCCACCATGAAAGGGATAAAACTTGTATTATGATACATATGTTATGATTTTCATATGTCATGATTTTCATGGATAAAAGGGAGTTACATATGCTATGTTGTTATTGCTAGAAGATGTAGCGGAACTTTTTTTTGGTGTGCGTGTGTTTATCTATCTCATTTGCATCCTCATGTAGGCCGATGACATATCTGGTTATCATGCTAACACACATATTCCAATTGTCATTGGAGCTCAAAGGCGGTATGAAGTTACCGGTGATCCATTGTATAAGGTACTGTACTTGGTTTTTAAATTGTTCCCCACTAAAGCACGTGTTGTATACTATACAACTCAACTTTTTCAGTATTAACCCAGAGAAAAAACTTATTTATCATATTTAACTGCTGTTATTAATTTGCTTTCCAGGAAATTGGGACATTTTTCATGGAAATTGTGAAGGCCTCCCATATGTATGCTACAGGAGGCACATCAGTTAGTGAGTTCTGGTAGAAATACTAGATTTACATACAAATCGATTGATAATTTAGTTTGTAATGACTGTAAATTCTAGAATGTTTTGACTATTTATCTAGCAAAATACTGTTGGTCTACTCAGGTCAGAGCCAAAAAGACTCGCAAGCACCTTACAAACTGAGAACGAAGAATCTTGCACAACCTATAACATGCTAAAGGTGTGTATTGATTCAAATATTGTCATGCTATTCTGGGATGTCAGCATTTCTTGTATGGGAAAGGTTCCAAATCAAAGTTACTATTCAACCATTATTCTCTTCACATGCGAATCGACAACATTGGTTTTGATCCACGGAATTGATTGTACTAACGAGTATCATAAATACTCAATTATATTTTGTTTAGAGTCAATTGTTGCAATATACAGGTGACGGAGAGTTAAAATTAGATGACATGATCTGCTTTACTTGTGAATAGGTCTCACGCAACCTGTTCAGATGGACGAAAGAAATGGCATATGCAGATTACTATGAACGAGCTTTAACTAATGGTGTCCTGGGCATTCAGAGAGGGAATGAACCCGGAGTTATGATATATATGCTTCCATTAGCTCCTGGGTCATCAAAAGCAAGTGGATATCATAAATGGGGTTCAAGGTTTAATGATTTCTGGTGCTGTTATGGAACAGGTTTGAAATTGAAATTTTAGTTTTTGCAGTTTTTATCACAATTTAATATTCATGTTTTGGGAACCACTCATATGATTTAAAGATGTAATATTAAATCTGGGAGTAAATTCTTTGAAGAATCTGGAATTTTTCCTGCGTGCATAATTTAACTCTTTGACCCATTATCTTTGTTTCTTATTTCAAATGGTTTCATTAGGGATTGAATCATTCTCGAAAATGGGTGATTCAATATACTTTGAAGAAGCAGGAAACGTTCATGGGCTTTACATCATCCAGTACATATCAAGCTCACTTTACTGGAAATCTGGGCAGGTTTCTCTTGCTCAAAAGGTGGAGCCTGCAGTGTCGTGGGACCCTCGCCTTAGAGTGTCAGTGACGATCTCATCAAAGAAGGTATTATTAGTTTTAGAAAGGACAGATTTATTCAAATGCGATTTTTCCAGTTTAACTATGTATTACTATATTAATGAACAAGTGTATTTGGATTCATTGTCTACCATTCGTACGAGTTGACAACGCACAACGAATCGGGCCGAGTCACACCGTCACTTGCGATTCACACTTCAAGTCAAACCTTTTTGACTGATCTTCCGATTCGGTTTGTTTTTCTTGTGACTCGACTCAACTCGTACGAGTCGACTCATGACTCATACGAGTTTGACAACTATGTATAAGTGTTTCTAGTTTCTACCTACACATTCAATAGTGTGGCAGAATGTATTTCTGTTAGTATCGATGAAAATGTTTCTCGGCTGGTTAAAGTTATCACTATTTATGATATTTGAATTAGTAATAGCACTTATGTGTATCTGGTATTTAATCCTTTTGTTTCACTACAGCAAGGAACTTCATCTGCATTGAATTTTAGAATACCATTTTGGACAACTTCAAATGCAAAAGCAGCACTAAATGGACAGGCTATTCCTATAACAACTCCAGGTATGAATCTATGATTCAAAAACTTACTTTAAAAGAGAGTTAAAAGAAATCTTTAACCTCCATAAAGTTCATAAGTTCTGTTGACACAGGCACTTTCTTATCTGTCTCAAAACAATGGAGCTCAAATGACAAAATTGACCTTGATCTGCCCATTACTCTTAGGATGGAGCCCATTCAAGGTATTACCTGTCGTTTATCTACGAAATTGTTTTGCAATCAATCGCTGTTTGCTCATTGGTCTTCAATACATGATTCTTTCAGATGATCGACCCGAATATGCTTCACTCCAAGCAATTTTATATGGCCCATATCTGCTTGTTGGACTCACCATGGACGACTTTGACTTGAAACCTGACTCAACAAGTTCACTTTCAGATTGGATAATTCCCGTTCCAGCAGATTTCAATTCCCACTTAGTCTCTTTTTCCCAAGAATTTGATGGCTCAACTTTAGCCCTAGCATACAACAGCGACACCATCACAATGCAGGAATTCCCAGAACCGGGTTCAGAATCTTCTGTTTTCGCAACCTTCAGACTTGTATATACTGAATCCAATGACACCATTTCACAGGCAGTCATGTTAGAACCGTATAGTCTTCCTGGTTCAGTTCTTCTACACCAAGGAAGAGAAAAAAGTGTCCAAATTGACAATTACTCTGATACCATGAACTCGTTATTCTATTTAGTTTTTGGTGATGATGGAAGTGTCCGTTTGGAGGCTCAAAGTGAGGAAGGTTGCTTTCTGTACCATTCCAATGGAATAGTGAAATTGAGGTGTGATCCTGGTGGAGCCGACGACGAGTTCTCAAAAGAAACGAGCTTCAAGGTTCATAATGGAATCAGTCATTACCATCCTATTAGCTTTGTGGCAAAAGGGTTAAGGAGAAATTTCCTTTTGCAACCATTATTTAGTTTGAGGGATGAACATTACACAGTGTACTTCAACATTAATTAATCCATAATAATGAAATTAAGGGTATGAAATAGTTATCAAATATAAATAATTTTCAGGTTATATAGATTCATCTTAAATGTGAAAGATGAATTCTTGATTGGCTATGAGAACCCATGCTGTTCTATATTACTGAAAAGGGGCAATTAGCTTTGCATAGACTACTTAAGATTCAATTCAAAAGGCTCTATTTAGTTTCCCAAGCTTTTGTCATTCCAGTCAACTAAGTAGGGCCCGAGGCCCCCTGTGAATCCGTAAATAAGGAGCATGCCGCAACAAAAAGATGGTCCCCTATGCATTTCATTCTTTCCGAAAGGGAAAAAAAGTACCCCTATCATAGTGAACCTCTCCTTGTGATCGGGATGAGGTAGATGCCTCCCAGCCGGGGGGCAGATCGATTAATGTGGATTTGCATAGTGTAATTTTGTTATCGACTACTTTAATCAATTTGATCAATTAAACTAATCTCCAATTTATACTTTTTCTATTTGGTATTATATTGAAGGACTTTCTAGCCACAAAAGAATAGACAATGTTAGCTTCTAAAAAAGTTTATAAAGTGTTTAAATGGTTTATGAATTAAGCTGTCATAGTGAAATAAGATATATGATCGCGTGACATGAGGAAGATTCATGTTTACGACCAATTTCATAACTTAATGTCTAGCTCATTTATAAAATTTATGCATATTAGATGTAGGTTTATATATGACCTAGTCTTAATTCTCGTACGAAGTACTCAGAGGCGGATCCATGGATTTGTTTAAGCGGGGGCAAAAAAATTTACTTGATGACTGATGAGCATCATAAGAGCCATTAAGCAACAGCAAAAAAAAACTGTAAACTACAATGAAATAGCCTTAAAATGGCTTAAAAAAGCCACAAAAAAACTACACATTACCAGCAATAATATAGCTTAAAAACAACTACTAATAAATTATAAACAAACTATTATTTCCACTAAAGCATGGAAATAATAAAATCATTGAAAAAGCAATAAATAAAATAAAATTTAACAGCAACTAATAAAATCAAAATAGAATGTGTATAAAATCAAGGTTGGACTATTGGAGAATGGGATGATTCATGATCGAGCAGTAGAAGAAGGGGATTGGATATTTTGATTGTTATGATTTTTAATCTTCCGTATTAGATTTGCTTGGGCTTAGGGAGGGCATTGAAATTTTGGGTTGAGGGCACTTTAACAACTTTTGGGTTTGACACAAAATTTTACATTAGCAAAACAAATTTTTTGTCAGCCCATAGAGGGCATTACCGCATTACCTCCTCTATTTCTTATGTACATCTGCCCTAAACGTACGGATTTACTATGTATATTTTTTTTTCTTTTCGTTCATTATTTTTTTTTATATATTTGTATTTATTTATTTTTCTTTTTGCATTTATAAAAATAATTCCGGGGATAAGTTAGCATATTATTATTAGCTAGAGTATAGCTAAATTAAATTAAAATATAGAATATGAAAAGTAGATGTCTACATACGTAAATTGAAATTATTAATTTTTTTTAAAGGCCAACTAATATGATACTTAATATAAATTGAAATTGAAATTATTAATTTAAATTATGATAATTTAATTATATATATGTTTTAAATGTATATAAATAATAATATGATAATAATATAATAATAAGAGTTTAATTATATTAGATATATTTGTCTATTACTTAAATAATAGTTTTAATTATACATGGTATATAAAAAATACGATTTATCATTATAAACTAAAAGGGACAAGTATCGTTTAAATACTACACCATGTATATCAAGGGATGTTTCAATCTTTTTTAGCATGTTGATAGATTTGAATATCTACTAATATCAATAGGTAAGATTCTTGTATTAAAGGTTAGTTTAAAATTATTTTGATAGAATGACCTTAAAAAAGAATCTATTCGGAGTTTTCAAGTTGAAGCTATCATAGAATGACTTTAATAACTTGGGTGTGCTTGGTTCAAATTAAGGGTGGGAGGAGTCATCACTCCCATCCCTCTAACCCTCCAAAAAATAACCAATTATATTTTGCCACCTCATTTCAACCCTCTAACCCTCTCTCTAACCTTTTTTAGTGGCATTCATCACTTTCAATCTTTCCAACTTTTTTTTATATATATTTATAATTATATTACACAATTATATATATATACATTTTGATAATAATAAAAATAACTATAAAACTATATAAAAATATATATATATATATATATATATATTAGGATAATAATGTTACATAAACTATAAGGATTTAAAAGGACAAATATAAAAAATAGGGGGTGAAAGTGAAAATTAATAATAATAATAATAATATAATATAGTTACTGTACTTCTTTGTAATATAATATAATATAGTACTGTAGATTATCTTCTTCATATATATGTACGTCTGTTTTTTTTTTTTTTTATCCGACGCTCCCTTCACTCACAACGGCTATATATATACATTAAATGTAGTAACGGTCGAATGTAGTGTGGGTTGGCTCACGGGATCAAAGGCCGCACCCCAACCCTCCCACCCCAACCCGCACGAGCGGCAGCAGTGTTCCACTCGAACCCGTCGAACCCGATGCCAAGCCCGCATCCCACTCCTCCTCCCTTTAGGCAAAAAATCATATGGTATATCAGAAAGTTCAAGGAATATCTTAGATGGTCCAATGATTTTAAATGAGGTGATTAATTGGCTGATGAAAAACAAACAAGAGGCCTACTGTCTAAAAATTGACATCGAAAAAGCTTTTGATTCTATAAGCTGGGACTTCTTGATTTCAATCATGGGCCAAATGGGCTTCCCTCCTCGCTGGATTATGTGGATAAGAAATATTCTTTCCTCAACCCGATCTCCAATTCTTATCAATGGGTGTCCACTGTCCAACACGAGAATTCAACTGTGAAAGAGGCGTTCCCCAAGGCGATCCTCTCTCGCCTTTTCTTTTTATAATCGCAATGGAGGCTTTCTCAAATATCATGCAACGTGCCTCTACTTTGGGCCTTATCTCGAGCATTAAACTACCCAATGGAGGGCCTGTCCTAAATGACCTCCTGTATGCCGATGATGCAATTATCATCGGCAAATGGTCATCCACATATCTCCTGAATATCTTGCATATCCTGAGGTGTTTCTACCTTGTCTCTGGACTCAAGATAAATTACAACAAGTCCAACTTTTATGGAATCAACCTTGCACCTGACTTATGTAATCGCTCCTGTTCCATTCTTAGGTGAAAACCTTGAACCTTCCCGATAACTTATCTTGGCTTATCTGTGGGGTCAAACATGAAACTGGTGGAAAATTGGGCACCCGTTATCAAAACCTTCGAAAACCGACTCTCTCATTGGAAGGCCTCAACCCTTTCCCTTGGTGGACGTATCACCCTTATTCGTCGGTGCTTGACAGTCTGCCTTCATACTACTTCTCTATGTACAAAGCACCGGTAAGTGTCCTTTCCAAACTTGATTCTATTCGTAAATCGTTTATTTGGGGTGGTTCCCTCTCTAATAAAAAATTGGCTTGGTTTTCGTGGGATAGAATAATTGCTTCGGTTGATTCGGGTGGGCTTGGTTTGGGTAGCTTGCAAATAAAAAATCTCTCCTTGCTTTCTAAGTGGGGGTAGCGGTTTCGTGTTGAACCTGATAGTGGGTTAATGTTATCTCGGCATTCATGCCTCGTCAAGAAACTGTTCTCCTCTCCCTATTAAAAGCGCCATTGTGGGAGTCTGGAAAACCGTTACGGATCTTAACTCCCACATGTCGCAGTTTGATATTTCTCTTGAGTGTTTATTCTCAGGCTCTTTAGGTAATGGTCATAGACTCAGATTCTGGATCGACAACTGGAAGGACAACTTTCCATTTTACTTATCCTACCCTGACTTGTTTAAATTGGAAAAGTATAAGAGTTGTTTTGTTAAAGGCCAATGCACCGGGGGAGGTACTTTCTTCCAATGGGAATGGCATTGGATTCGCCCCCCGTCAACCCCAACAGAGTTGCACTAGTTTCAGGATTTGCTTTCAAAAGTACAAAGTGTCATCCTCTCCTCTTCAAGCGACTCTTGGCTATGGAATTTAGATACAAGTCATTGCTTCTCAGCTAAATCCCTACGAACAAGATTACAGAATGCTAACCATGGACCTAATCGTTGGATATTTCCTTGGAACAAAAAAGCTCCATTAAAAGCAAATGTTTTTGGATGGAGGCTGGAAATGGAGCGAATACCAACTGTGGACCAACTCCTACGCAGAAACATCTCAATATCTTTTTTTGTTTGTTCCGTATGTAACCTGCATGATGAATCTCCCGAGTATCTTTTCATTCAATGCTAATTTGCTGACGCTATTTGGAGTTACATTCAAGCTTGATGCTGCCTTTCTCTCTCAGAAACCAAAAAACCTGAAAGAACTTTTCGATCTACCCTAAGCCCTTACAACGATTTCTCATAAACAAAGTCTAGTTGGCCTCATCATCATCACCTTTTGTTGGATTGTTTGGAAATGTATAAACGATCTGGTCTTCAACAACAAAAGACCATCCATCAGATTCGCTTTCAAAGAGATCAAGACAACAAGCTTATTTTGGCTTTCAAATAGATCATCCCCCCTAGGATTCACTTGGCCCCAATGGAACTCCTTTGTTTTCTAATTTGTTTGCTCTCTTTTTTGCACTTGTTATGTAATATCTAGCATCTTACTAGTTTTCATATCACTATATTTAAATTTTAATGTTCAAAAAAAAAAAGTAACATGACCGTTAGAATATTTTATTTTTATATATACTAAAAAACAACTGATCTAACTACTTATTGGTTAATTATAACTTTTTATTTTTTCAAATTGACTTTTACTGATGTCATCATTTAACTTTTAACATAACTTTAATTAATATAAAGTAGATAATAAAAATAGAATAAAAATTAGTATAAGTCGATCAGATTAAAAAAAAAAATTTAACTTGATTAAAAAAAATTAGTTCATGGTTATAGATATATGGATAAATAAATGCAGCAACAAAATTAATATTACGTATAAATAGTATAGCAATCATCAAAAGCTATACTAAAATATTTAATTATTAATTCAATATATATTTTCACGGCATACTAAGGTTTAGATATATTTCATTATAAATTCACGCAACTATTCAATATATATAGTGACTTTATTAGATTTAGTCTCGTCTTAAATACACAAAGATGTTTACAACATATTTAAGATAAGATGAATAGTTAAATACTAGATGGATGCCCGCGCGATGCGACGGTGAAAATATACAGCGTGCGAGGTATCGTGACGACGTTCTTTTCTGTAATAAAATGATAGAATAGTACCCGCACAAAGTATAGAAGATAATGTTCCGAGGAATTAAAAAAAATTATTATTAATTTTCATAATTATAAATTATAAATTATAAGTTATAATAAATAAAATTGATAAGT
>JAOEHQ010011676.1:0-16196 GCA_025447715.1 Asclepias incarnata
TTTTAAACCTTAAGTCATTTCATTAAGTCCGTTAAGTCAAGTTTTAACTTTCAAATCGTTTTGTCATACGTTAAGTCCTTTAGTCTTTCGAGAGCGTTTAAAACCGATAAGGAACGAACAACAGACACCCGAAAACACGCGAAAAGTCAAAATACAGAACAAAGAAGCGTTGACCAAGTCAACTGCGTGTTGACCAGGTCAACTGTGCTCTTTGACCACACATTTGGTCAAATGCGCCCCTATCAAATGCGCACTCGACATTGAACCTCAAAAACGATCACTTTTTGACCTTAAAACGAGTAGGTTTTTGCATTGACTCGTAGTACATTAGCTAGGGAACATCGGGGACCGATTTAGACTCGAAAACGACAAGTTTTAGACCCCCAAATCGTGCACACGCACTTGAACTTCCTAACTGCGCACACACTTAGAAGTGCAGTGCGCACTTGACTAAAATACCATGAAAACGTCTCGATTTTTTATGGAACTGGTGTTATATTGATAGTATAACATGTAGGGAACATCAAGGAACAAATTGGACTCAAAAACACTTCGATTTAAAGCCTTAAAAATCAAAAACGCACTTAGATGTACAGCTGCGCTCACTTGCATAAAGTTGGGGCTTTTTTGAGTTTAAATTCATGAAAACGACTCGTTTATAGCTTAGAAATCGACCCAAGTGATAGATGAACATGGTCCCTAGAGATTTGATGAGAAAAACGAACCGAAACACTTGATTTTCGAGCTCAAAAGGGCTGCCCAAATAGACATACGGGTTTGAAAGTGTTTCATCAAGTTTTTGAGAAATCAAAGGCATTTCTAAGGGAAATCGATTAGTTGATAACATAAAACACTTACACAACGATCTATTAACAAGATTTGATCAAGAAAAGTGAGAGAGAAATGTAGAGAGAGAAGCTAGAGAGAGAGAGTACTTGGAAATGAAATGGAAAGAATGGATGGAAGTGTTTTTGTTTCAAAAACACTCTCGCGAGTAAACCAGGTTTCTCTCGAAAAACGATTCATTTGATTAAACGTTTTGACTCGAAACTCGTTAAAACATTTAATCGACACCAAAATCTATATTTTTCATTTACGTTCGTAACGACTATAAACTTGACTATCTTGACGTTCATAAAATAAATACACTTTATTTTAAAACATTTTGCATTTTGATTTGGCATTTCCATAGACGACTAGTATTCCATTTACCTACTCGAACTCGAACCCTCACGATCACATAACATGACAAATATATCTAAAAACTTAGTCAGACACAAACTTGCACTAAACCTTAATCTAAATCACACTCGCAAATCCACGATTCCAACTACTTATACTAACATGACAAGTCATAAAACGATCGAATTTAATATTCAACGTTAACTAAGCCAATAGTCTAGTCCTATTACAAACCATGGCGAACTGAGTCACGACCGAACGGGACGCTCAGGTGACAGGTGTCACACATATACATAATTGATGATATTTTCTATGAATAAGGGTACCTGAGACATTTTGATATATCATTATGTGGATATTTTAATTGCTTGGTCAATGAATTTCTCTTCCTCAGTGGTTACTTTTACGGCTCATACAAATTTAATTGTTTATCAGTGTAACGAATTTGATAATGCTTGGTTTGCAATAGGCTCATTGCACGATGGAACAATACGCAAAAAAAGAAAAGAAAAAAATATGTAATCAAAGCTAACTTGTATATTTAATACAAGCCATGCTACTTACCTAAATATTTATCATCAAGAAGCTGAAGACACTACATTCTTAAGCATATATGTGTTTCAAGAAGTACAGGCTGATAAGAGACGCTTGTCGTTTCCTTTTCTTGATATTTGATTACGTAGATATTTTAATCACTTTCAATTTGAGTATTAAATGTTAAAGTGTGATTTAAATCCAAGTTTTGTAAATATATATATTTTTTTAATGATCGGTAAACAAAAATTGTTGTGTATCAAGTTATATTATTGTGTTTAGTCCGTAGTTTTGTAATGTCGTACATTTAGTTATACCAAATTATATCATCGTGGAGATTTGTGCATCAAAAGTTATTTTTTAAGGTTAGTGCATCATTGCTTGTATATAATTGTTTGAGATTATGCATGTGCATCACAATTTACCAATTAACATCACCTAAATAATACCTTTTCAAGCTTATTAGTATGAAAATGTATTAAAGTTTATGCATGTGCATCAAAGTTTATCAGTTTATATTAGATTATTATTTATAATAAGTATTATAAGATGGATGTGAATATAAGGTTGTTCCATACCTAAACTTAGGTATGGAACCCTTCATATTTTTGTTTTTTAATCATTATAATACATAAGGTCCAAATCATTTATTTATTTTACAATAAAATATTAGTATGTGAGGAGGTTCATACCTAAGCATAGGTATAGGTATGAGACAGCCTTATATTCACTTTTGTCATATTATAATTATTATTTATATTATATCAAAGTTTTCATTTGTTAACGGTTGTTAATTAAAGTGTAACATTTGGAATACAAATTTATTGTATCATCTTTAAATTTTTTTAAGTAAAACCAATGTGCATCATTTCATGTTCTAGGTAATCATAACTGAAATATGAGATCAAGTTTGTAAATTATTTTGTTAAGCTTATGTATAAAATTTAGGAAAAAACGAAGATATTTTGCAATTGAAATAAATAAATTAATGAGAAATAAATATAACAAGAATTTTACCCCCGCGCGTTGCGGCGGGTTGTTACATAAGGTTCAGGGTCGTTAAATAACGCGTGAACTTGACAACTTCTTTTGATGATGAGTATAATCTCACGACCGTTTAAAGAAAACTTTGAAGACAGAGAAGTCGATAGCCCATAAAGTAACATATAGCATTTGTGAACATATTTCATTATCTATGAATTATAGATAAAGTTTATAGGCACATCAACTATATTCATACTTATATTGACACAATATTATAAGAGTGAATTTCATATATATCCCTCTTAAAGCATGAAATATCATATTTCCCCAAATCTTGCTTTAAGACCATTGTACATCATGCATTGAAAACTTGTAAGAAGGGGATATATGATATTTAGGGAGTTTAAGAAGGAGATATATGATATTTGCCCTTTTTTAAATATATAAATTTAAAATGTTAAATTTTTTTAAATATAAAATACCAAATATACCCTTTTTAATAATTAAATATGAAAAAATACTTCCAATTATTTACAAAAATGTCACAACTAGTTTGGACCATTGATCTAGAATATTAATGGCTAAAATTGAATCAAAATGGTTCTTAAAGGTTCCTAACCTTTTAGGGGTTCCTAAAGTAACTTTTCAATATATATATATATAATACATTGACTCATCATACTGAACCATCATTGACCCTCACGTTGAAATCTCAGTTTATTGATGACCACGTCATTATTTATATTAATATTAAAAACCACATTATATTATATTAAAAATACATTATATTAAATTAAAATTCGATCGGATGGACAGAAATAAAAAGAAAAACTTACCGTCAACGATATATATATATATATAATCAACCAAAATAATAAAATAATTTTTATCTATTCTTCTTCATTCTCATCTACCAACAAGAACATAACCACTTTTACCAAACCATCGACTTTCATCTTTTTCTTTCTTCTTATTTCTCCTTCTAATCAAACCCCTCGCCATCTAAAATTCAATATCAACATCGGGTAAGAAAACCAAATCAAATCATCTGCCAAATCCCATTCTTCTCCGTGTGTGGCCGACGGTGTGGGTGTGTGGCCGACGGTGTGGGTGTGTGGCTGGCGCTGTGGGTTTGTGTGTGTGTGTCTTTCCTCTCTTCTCCGGCGGTTCTTAATAAACAGTCTTACGGTCTCGACATCTTCTCAATAGATTGTGGTTACCAACTCAGATGCCAAAAAGAGGTTTGTAAACAATGGAATCGCCTCTTCTTCCTCAACCAGACACAAATTCCACAGACGAAATAACAAACATAAAAGAAATCCGTCAACAAATCGAATCACGTATCGAAACACTCCGCAATTCACAGTTAGAAATCATATCATCTCTCCATCACGGCGTGGTTCCCGACATTGCATCTTCACTCGATCTCCATCTCAACGTTATTTCCTCTTTCAATAATCGCCAATTCACCCCTCTCCCTAAACCCTTACCAAACCCTAACCCTAAACGCCGTGTCATCCCCCCGCCACCTGTCCCCACCATCAAACTTTCCGGCGATTCGGTTACGAAACCATTGCCGGGGGATGATTTTCAGGTGGATGACGTGGCCCCCTTGACTACTGTTAGGTCAATGGTGGCGGTCTGTTTGCTGGAGAGAGTTCCGTTTACGGAGATCGATTCTGTTGGGATATTGACTAAGTTGGAGAGTGAGGGTTTTCAGTCTGTTACGCCCGCGGAAAAGGCGGTGCTACGAGAAGTGGCTGGTGGTGAGTCGATTGTGGCGGTGGAGATGGCGTTGAGTTCGATTGCAGCTGATAACGGTGGAGTGCAGTTAGAGGAAGTTAGGGGTAATGGGAAAGTTAGGGTTTTAGTTAAAGGGATTGATAGAAGTAAGTTAGTTAAGGAATTGCCCGAAACTAAACAACAAACGAATGAATTGAGTAATTTAAATAGTAGTGTGAGTAATAATAATAATGTTGTTAGTAATTTGAGTGGTGGTTGGATGGGGCAGGGTATGATGGGTAGGCATAGAGGAGGGATGGGTGTTAATCCGATGATGCATAGACCGCAGACACCGATGGGAATGTATTCTTCACCTATGAATGGAAGTGGTTCGAATAGGACAGAAGAAGATTATCTTAAGGATATTGAAGCCTTGCTTAATAAAAAGTCTTTTAAGGAGTTGCAGAAGTCGAAAACTGGAGAGGAGTTGTTGGATCTTATTCATCGGCCTACTGCAAAGGAAACTGCAGTTGCTGCAAAGGTTGTTTTTTTTTTTGTATTAATGTCTTTTTCTGTATCGAATATTGTTCAATGATGGTAATGATATTGATAGTGTGTTCATTATGATTATTGTAGTTTAAAAGTAAAGGTGGTTCTCAAGTAAAGGAATATTGTACTGCTTTGACGAAAGAAGATTGCCGACGTCAATCTGGTTCTTTTATCTCTTGTGAAAAGGTTGTTGGTAGTTTACGATTGAGTTTTAAGAAACTAAGCTGCATAGTGATTTCTAGATATGTATGTTAGTTAGCTGATTTGGGTGGTTTGTTATTTTTGTATCAGGTTCATTTCCGGCGTATAATTGCTGCTCATACTGATATGAACCTTGGTGATTGTTCTTTCCTTGACACCTGCCGTCACATGAAGGTAAAATCATCACCTACTTTAGTATTCACCTTTTAAGATTTTCTAAATAGTTTTTTGTTTAAAGTTTCAAAACGGCTTTTTTGTTCTTTCTGTTATATGTGGCAGACTTGCAAGTATGTACATTATGAACTTGATTCAACACCAGATGTGCCACATATGATGATGGGAAATCCTTCCAAGCCATTAAAGCCTCAGCGTGCAGAGTACTGTTCAGAAGTGGAGCTTGGCGAATCGCAGTGGATTAACTGTGACATTCGCAACTTTAGAATGGATATATTAGGACAGTATGGAGTGATAATGGCTGATCCACCATGGGACATTCATATGGAATTACCTTATGGCACCATGGCTGATGATGAGATGCGAAATCTCAATATCCAAGCATTGCAGACTGATGGTCTTATCTTTCTCTGGGTAACTGGACGAGCCATGGAACTTGGACGTGAATGGTATGAAATCTTTAGCTGGTTTCAGATTTGTTGATATTTAATATTTTAATATCAGTGTCCCCGGTTTGACTACCTAGATTTTTATTTTTTATTTTAACCATGAGATTAAAAAATGATGTATATAAATGCAGCAAAAGTGATCTGGTACCGCTCTACATTAATAGAGGATACGCTAAAAAAATATATATATATTTACAACTTAAAAAAAAGGGTAAATCGGAAGGAACCCTCTGATGATCCCTGGTGCCATTTTGGTACCCACCAATCTCACCCCGTAAGAGACATGCGCCTGTAAGATACCTCTACTTAAAACTGCACATGCTAGGAGTCGAACCCCCGCCAATAGGTTTTCACATGTGTAGCCCCAAGTTTCAAAGGCAACGGGTACCGATTGATCTATGATCAATTGGTATATATTTACAACTTATGTGCATAAACTATAAGTAAATTGTCAGGTTTTGTGTCTGGGAATAAACAGTTTAGGGTTTATCATAAGATGATTCATAGTGAGAGATACATGGAAGGATGTACATATGATGTGCATTGACCTAGAGAAGGCATATGATGTAGCTAAGAGAAGTTACATTGGCTCTTTTAAATAGAATATATCGCTAAAATGTCTAGGAAGGTTGTTAGGACTTAGGAAGGATATTCATTAGCTGATTAGCTAGGGTCATTTCTTGTGTAGGTGATTAGAGTTTCACAAGGATGTTGCTCATGTCATGGACCCCCTCTCAATCAAACTTCTTATCTTCTATCTATGTGGGATCCATGCCTACTAAACTTCTCATTCTTCTAAGATGGTGGCATGTGCTGTTACATGAAGGTCCATGTGTCTATGAGACATGTATTAGTAGAAATGTCCATATTAAGGTGGATTTATGGCCACAATGGAGGAGGATTTGGAGTGAGGAAATTGAGGGTGACATGGATCAAGGAGAAGCTGAGACATGTTTTCAAGTGGTGTAATTATCTTAAACATCGACTTAAAATGCACCAGTCATAAGAGAGTGTGTACAAAAAGGACATCAATATGAGAGGTAGATGTTACCTATTGGGAGTAAATGAAGTGATTGACTAGTTTGAGATTAAGTCAGAATGAAATAAAGTGCATCAAGTGCAAACGTTAATGTGCTGATAAGGTAGTGGAGAATGCAGTAAGCATGTCCAAACAGATGTTGCCTATGGGGAGTAAATGAAGTGATTGACTAGTTTGAGATTAAATCAGAATGAAATAAAGTGCATTAAGTGCAAACGTAATGTGTTGATAAGGTAGTGGAGAATGCAGTAAGCATGTCCAAACAGTCTGTACTTAGGAAGGTTATCTTCTTCTGCTATTGATGATTGGTGAACAAAATAATAGAAAATTGATTAAAATGTCATGTCCAGTATGTATGTAAGAGGATGACTTCGCATGCTGTAATAAAACAAGTGATATGATTATAACTGAAGATGTACATATACATGATGAGCGTCACTGGTTTGAGTCTCAATTTCAGAGTTCTGAAAAAATTTGACCGTATCAAAAAGTCGCTAATGATTTTCCTAATATTTTGCACTGACTCGATTACCTCTTGCAGCTTGGAACTGTGGGGATACAAGCGTGTTGAGGAAATTATATGGGTGAAGACCAATCAGCTTCAAAGGATTATAAGAACAGGACGCACTGGCCATTGGCTCAATCATAGCAAGGAACATTGCCTTGTTGGTATTAAAGGAGATCCCATAGTAAACAGGAATATCGATACTGATGTCATTGTTGCAGAGGTCCGAGAAACAAGTCGGAAACCAGATGAGGTTAAATGTTGTTCCATCTTTTAATATTTGTCTTTTGGATTTTTCTTATTGTCTATAGTTCCATTAATTCTTTACTATACCGATAATAAGTTGTTCAGCTAGATGTTTTTCTTGATTTTGCTCTTCTTTCTTTAAACACAAATAATTTAGTCTAATGCACTTCTTTTTTCCAGATGTACCCTTTGTTGGAGAGAATCAGTCCAAGGACAAGAAAGCTTGAATTGTTTGCTAGGATGCACAATACGCATGCAGGGTGAGTTTTAATGACATTGCAATTTTCTACATATCACTGTAAATGTTAGTCCTGTCTTTAGAACCAATGATATCCAAACGTGAACTTGATGACAAGAGTTCTGAATTTAGTCATAATTTAGCTCCGCAAACCATACATATATCAAGGATTTTTGTGTTTCTAATCTACATTCCATGTTACTAGTATTTTGCCCCTGGAAAAGCTAAGCTAGTTATTTCATGAGCAGATTATACTTGAATATCACCATATCTTGTTTTTTACTAATATTTTGGTTAATGCATCAGGTGGATGTCACTTGGTAATCAATTAAGTGGAGCTCGGCTAGTGGATGATGGACTAAGGGCAAGATTCAAGGCTGCTTACCCTGAAGTTGAGGTGCAGCCCCTGTCTCCTCCTAGAGCCTCTAATATGGAAGTGGACGTTGAGACAAGAAGTCCATTTGCTCCATCGGAATCAAAGCCAATGTCTGCTCAGTTTTCTGATGTTAGACCTCCAGAGCAAACCTATGCAGCCGAATCAAAGCCAATGAATCTTGATGTCGAGATGACAACTGCATAATAACGTTATTGTACTAGTGTATTGCATTACAACTGATGTTTAGTTAGTTAATCCCATCACAAGAAAACAATATTATGGCTGAAATGTAATGTTATTGTTAGATCAAATCGAGTTACGTTTTTTTACGTGAAGAACAGTCAATTTAATTGAAATCCAACAGGCTGCATTTTGATTTATTAAAATTAAAAAAAGAAATGGGGAAGGAAATGCAAAACATGTTTATTCATTCACTCCAGTACTTCTCATCACTAACTTCAGCATTTTCATTATCCTTATCATCTTCATCGGATTTCAGCGATTTAGTCTTGAACTTCTTCACATCTTCAACACACGCACTTCTAAACATCCCAATATCAACTGCTCCCGAAATCATATGATACCAACGCGATTACGCGACCTCATATCTTCCGGGCTATCATGAGGCATTGCAAAACCAGACAAATACGCCCCGGTGCCACCATCACCACCTTTCTCTATCGTCTTCAACACCCCCTTCTCAGCAGTCCTCATCATTGCCTTTACCTTCTTATGACCCGGATCCCACAAATACCCCATACTCGCACTCAAATCCAACGGCCCCATTTGCACGCAATCAACACCATCAACTGCCGCAATCTCTTCAATCTTCTTCACACCCTCTTCAGATTCCACCTGACACATGATCAAAAGCTCATCTTCATAATTATTCAAATACCCATTATCAATCCCATAATCAGACGCCCTAACAACAGTATGTGCAGACCCACGAATCCCATTAGGTGGGAACTTACAATACGAAACCGCCTTTTTAGCCATTTTTTGATTCTCAATCATGGGAAACATAATTCCCTGAGGTCAGAGATACCACCAGTTTTCGGTATCTGAATAATCGCCGGAGTACGCGCTGCAGCAAGCGCGTGGAGTCACCCGAGAGCTTCAGAGATACCACCAGGGCCGTGTTCCATGTCCACCACTACAAAGTCATACCCAGAGAGACCGGCGATTTCCGCCAGTGTAGGTGAGAAGGAAAGTAAGAACATACCATATAAAGTCTCGCCATTTTTCAAGCGAGATTTTAGGGTTAGTGGGTCGGCGGTTGATATGCTGTCGGAGATGGTGGATCTGATGGCCGGGGATATTAAAGTCTTTTGCTTTATGATGTCAGAATTTAAAGATTCAAATTTGGGGGTTTTTGGAATTAGGGTTTTAGAAGGTAAATATTGGGCGGTGGTTGTAAGTCTTGTTTGGGTTTTGGGTTGAAAAAGAGATGAATTTGAGAAAGCAAGAGTTGCCATAGCGCCAGTGCAAATAGTGAAGTAGGATTACTTTACACATATATACACATACATACATACACACATGATGGTTATATCATACACGTGCATGACACGTGATATAGCACACTTCACCAAATTTCATTTCATTGCATTGCAGTAAAAATCTACATATAGTTTGTAATTGGTGATTAACATTAACACATAATAGTCAAGTTTCTTCTGCCTTGGTTAATTCATAGATTCATAGTTTTACATAACAATTCATCCAACATTCTGAAAATACATACGATAACTGTGAGAGAAATTTAAAGTTTTAACTGGAAAATTGTGATAAATGGAACTGTGATAGTCATGGTGCATGAAGTAAATGACTAGGCGCATTTTTGTAGTTTATTTGGTTCTGTATAAAGCTTTAAGCCGCCTCTAGCCATAGCGAGTGCACCCTCATAGGTGTGATTGCCGCCAATAAAGCCGCTCATATGCACAAAAACACAGCCAGGGATACCAGTTTCCTTGGATAGATCGTCATCTCTTAGGCCTCTCCATTGAGAAGGAAGAGCTTTGCGGCTTTCAAAGCTGTCGGGAGATTTTGCTACTGCCTGCACCCTCCAGCTTTTGCTCCTTTCATCCTGTTGGTTTTCATTTTTAATTATCAGTACAAAATGAGTATAGAATTGATGATTAAGGATGACACACACATCATTAACGGTCATTGGGTCAACAAGAAGCATTGCATGTACCTGGTAAAGAACATATTTAACAGTTGGCTCCGTTTTCAATTCTTGTTCCAGCTCATACAAATGAAGCTTCCACTGTTAACAAATAAAATTCATTATATGAGGTCCAGTTATTAAATTTTTATTACTGAACTTACACAAAAAGATGTAAACAAAAGTAAAGTTACGACAAAAAACCAGCAAAATAAAATTCTTACAGGGCAAAATCTATCCAAAACCATGATTTCTCCGCTCGGATCAATATTAGTTCTTGCTGCAAGACATTCCATGACAATTGAGCGTGCTGGAAGCCATGATTTTACATGGAACCGGACACTCTGTGGACACAAGTTAGACACAAGCAAGGTGTCACTACAAAGAGTTTTTATAACAACCATTTCAAACCACACAAAAGAGGATTTGTAAAATTACATAAACGAATAAACACTCACATCTAAAAACTCAGTGCCAGCATAAGCCATAGCCCGTTGGAAGGCTGCATTCTCTTTCTCAAACGACTGATCGGGATCAGTCCAATCCAGATTGAATTTTCCAACCCTCGACGACAAGTGGGTATTGTTTACATATCTTGGAGGTTGATCAGTGTCGTGTTGATTAATTCCATTGTCAATTGCATCGATTGCCTAATACAAGTAAGCAAAGACTAACAATCAGGTATAGATAAGCAATCCCTATAATCAGCATGACAAAGCATAGATCTGCCGGCATATCAACCAAATGTCAAAGACGAAGTCTTCCTACCTCATTCAGAATATGAAACTTGGTTACTCCCTCTGACACCTTGATATTTTTACTTTGTCCCAAAATTTCAAGTAAATTTGTTGAAAGAGAAAAGGTACATTCCATGTGTCAAACATCTAAGTGATTATGTCTATTTTTATGCCTATTTTTTAGGTCTAAATATCATTGCTCCTGTTCTAAAGTTTATGCTTCATAATTTGCATATCATATCAAATGTCAAAGTCTTGATTTCTCATTCTGAAAATGAAACATGGCTATTCTGTAGTCAAACTTAACGAGGTCGAAATCCTCTCTTACCATGACATAGTTAGCCTTCCTACTGGTTAATGGTTACCCATATATCCATCCATCCAGTATCCGCGCCAGTGTGAGAAAAGCAAAAAACATGAAATACACGTCTCTCCTACTAATTTTTCTTAGTCTCATAAAAAACACTAAACAACATATCCTACCAAGACAGAGTATATCAATGCCCTTTCTAACAAAAGGATGAAGGAAGTATGTCAAGCTTAATTGGACTCAATCTAGTGTCTAAGGGGTTAGTTATACGAGCCTAAGTAACAACTTAACTCCCGTGCTATACCTCTTTTGAGTGTATATTAATGTCCAAACAATTAGACAGCTAAATGTCTGTATATGCTTCATAATTCACACATACCTATTAATATATTTGTTTGAGGAAAAAGTCTTCATGTTTACGACAAACATAAAAGAAACATACAATTCATTACAATAAATAATCACCTCCATGAAGCTCTTGTAAATGGCTATATATAACCTCTGCACATCCGGATGCCCTTCATCAACCTGAAGCTCTTTTGCAATTATCTCCGTCCCAAAATGCTTCAAAAAAGAGATTTACATTATTATAAATATAATATACAAAATCTTGAATCTTTAAGCAAATAATAAAGGGAACTTGAAGTCTATCTAAACTAATGTGAATAAATACCTTATAAATAAGACCAGCACTACTAAGTTTAGTAGTAAACCCATGTCCAAACACCTCAGCAAAACCCTTTTGGTGATGATCATATCGGTCTCGACTCGGGTCATAAACTCCACCAACATCAAGAACAGCATGAAGACTCTCCAATATCTACAAACCCAACAACAAATATCCATATAAAACCTCGTTTTTCACTAAAAATAAAAGCCTTTTCATATGGGGGCATTTTAACAAACACTTGGCGTGCAATAAAAAACAAACGCAAATACCAATGTCCATATAGAACCTCTTTTTTCAATAAAAATAAAATCTTTTTTCATATGGGCATTTTAACAAACAGTTGGTGTGCAATAAACTCAATTTCTAATTTCCATATAAAAATTTGAAAACAATAACTTTTTTTTCAGTTTAACAAACAGTTGGTGTGGAAGACAAAAGAACCTGGGGGTCTCTTGAGCGTACGATTTCAGCACCGGAATACTTGTTAGTGAGGCGAATCATGAAACAGCCCAAGGCTTCGTCGCAATGGAAGCTACCATTGTGTGTGCCTACCTTTTTTAAAAGATGGTGAGTTAGTGGAGAACGTAGCAGCGGCGGCGGCCATGACCGAAAAAGGAGTTGTTAAGTTTTTTGAAATAAGAAGATGTTTTGTTGGAGCGAATAATCGTGTTGCGACTGTAAACATGCCATTTGTTCTTCGCTAGTCCACGCCACTTGTGTCACTTTCGTACGCGGTTCCCGGCATTTTTCTTCCTATGAACACGTTTCTTTCGTGTACCCGATGGCCCAACGACGACTTCCGGTTGCGTTTCTTGTACGATATCAACATCCGGTTGTGTTATGGGTGGGGTGTTCGCCAAGCTTGTATCATCTATATATATAAAACCGAATTATATATATTAAAAAAAAATACCGAAATATATTTAAAAAAAAAACGAGAATGAAAAATACAATAAAAATAAATAAATACATACCAAACATCGAGCCCGATGTGGTTGGAATATTTCCGTACCCATACGTATCTTGGTGAAATGGAACGTAACCCTCCGGTGATGGAACGTTCATTTGGCTTACGTACGAGATAAAAGCCGGATCGTTTGGATCGGTAACTTCGAATGGGGGCGGGGTGGGCGGTCGTGGATAACCCCGGGGTTGGTTGTATGGATAGTTAGGATGTATTTTTTTAAAAAAAAATTTATAGAAACTTGTATAAAATATAGAGAGAAAGAAAGAAAGATAGAAAGATAAAAATGAACCACTGGGTTAAACCTCAGTGGCCAGCAGCCTACCATAAGGTGGGTCCCCGTGTGTGGTGTTGCCAACAAAAAACGGCGCAGGTTTGAAGCCTAGCCCATGCGGTGGATACCCATCTTGCAGCAATTACCGGTGCGCATGCCTTGCTTGCGGGCATAAAATGCGTAGGTACCCAAGTGGGTGCAAAGGCCTCGAGGGTGCCTTCCACCATACCCTTTAGCTAACCATCACCGAGTTGGTCTACTAGTAAGGAGTCTTGTTTTTTAGTCTTGTTTTTTAACAAGAGATCTCAGATTCAAATCATACCCTAGGCATATTTTGGGGGTGGCAAGGAGTGTAAATGTGCCGAAACAGTTCGTGAGCTACCCGGAATTGACTCGCAAATTATTCAAAATCGACTCGGTCTAAGTCGAGCCGAGCTCAAGCTCGAGCTACTCGAGTAGACTTTCGAGTCGAGCTCGAGCTACTCGAGTAGATTTTTGAGTCGAGCTCGAACCTCAAAATAGCCTACTCGAAAAGCTCCCTAGTTTAATCAAGCTTGTGTTATTTTACAATTTTACCCTTGAATATTATATATGTTTGTATAATTATTATCCTACCGAGTCGAGCTTAATCGAGTCGGGTTCAAAAGTATCGAGTCGAGCTTGAAATTATCGAGCTTATATGACTAATTTGATTTAAAATTTAGTATAATACTTAATCTAGTCGAGCCGAGCCGAGCTCGAAAGTGTTAATTAGTAAAGCGAGCTCGAGCTTGAAAATAAAGGCTCCGTCGAGCTCAAGTCGAGTTTTGAGCTTCGAGTTTTATAATCGAGTCGAGCTCGAGCTTGGTACTAGGTCGGCTCGACTCGGCTCAATACAAGGTGGCCAGTGAAATGGCTGAAATCGAATGGACAAAAATCAATTAGACCGCTACAATGATCTAAAAATGGATAACAATCCTGGGTTAACCCTTAACCATGAAAAATCCTAGGGCTGTCAATACTCGGCCCAACCCGAAACCCGACATGAAACTGACCTGAAAAAAATTGGGGTAGGGTTGTGAAATCTCGACCCGTCAACCCGCCAACCAACTAACCTGATTTTTTTCGGGTTGGGTTCGGGTTGACCCTTTGGGTTAACAGGTCGACCCGCCAACCCGAAAATATTTTAAGTTTATATAAATTTTTTTGACAGGTCGACCCTCCAACCCATTTGACCCGCCAACCCAAGACCCATTTGACCTGAAATCAACCCGTTAACCCGCCAACCCGTCAACCTATTTGACCAGCCAACCCGATTTTTTTCAGGTTGATAGGTTTCAGGTCAGAGATTTTCGACCCGCCAACCCGGACCTGAACCCATTGACAACCCTAAAAATACCTTTAAAAAAAATGGAGCTCCAGCTCATAAACAACCAAATCTAGCTTAAAAAATATTAAGTAGTTGTTTTTAGTTATTATAACTTTGAAAGTAATAAATATGAAAGAAAAAAAATTCACTCGGTCTAAACATAAAAGAGATATTAAGTAAACATAAATATGGGTAATTATATAGTGACCTTGATACAATACAATTAAAACGGATAAGCAGAGAAGTATTCTCGTTCAGACTATTTTCAAAAAGCTCTTAGCTTTAGTGTATGCTGCCAAGCCAATATTCTCGTCGCCGTATCACATACTTTCACTTTTACCATCCTAATATTTATATCATTCATGTGAGTTCGAACTAGGGGTGTTTATCGGTTTCGGTTCGAGTTCTCTAGTTTACTTTGTTCGGGTCCCTCGGGTTGAATTTTTTTTTTAGAACAAACCGAAAACCAAACCAAATAAATTAAATAGGGAGCAAACCAATCAAGAACCGAACTTTAACTCGGTTCGATTTGGGGTTGTAACCAAAAGACCTAATATTATCAGATGAATTTGTAGACCAACATAATATCAAACGAAAATGACATGAACATATTTCTTGACTAAGTCTATAAATTTATTTTATCCAACGTTTATCAAGTAGATTACAACACCAATATGCTAGTATACAAGTTAACACTAGTAAATTTACGTACCAAGCACATAATCAAGTTGCTTGAAATCTAAAGTTTAGACAAAATTAACATTTCATCTTTATTATAGATCATATACAACTTTAGGATTTACTGATTTCGTTTTAAAATTTTTATACTACTTCTTTTTCATTAGGTCTATCAAAATTATGTATATACAATTGTAATTCAGGTTTCTCTGGTTGATCCAAATTTGTATTTACTAAACCATAAATCTATTTACTAAATCGAGTCGGGTGCAAACCAAAACAAACACCGATTTTATAATTCAGTTTGACTTTTTCAAATTTAGTTCGGTTTGAGTTTCAGGTTAAACGGTTTGGACTTAAAGACTGAACACCCCTAGGTCAAAAATACATAAATTCAAAACTTTTTAAAAAAAGATGGTGTAACCAAAAGAAAATAGGATCAAACTTCAGGGAATAATATGAAAATAACAAAAACATCAATTAATAAAGCTTTCAACTTTCTCAAACATATCGTATCGTTCATTTTAGTTCTGCCGTGAAAACAACGTAGGCGGCCACCCACCCGCCCAGGTACATACTTGCACCCCCACCCTCTATTTATTTTATTAATTAATCTATGCTTTCCTTTTGTTCTTCTGATTGGATTGTTAATTAAGCTTAAATATATTGATTCTAATTTATAGATTATATTTTTCTAGGTCACGATCTGAAATATGATAAAATCTTGTTGCCCTATTTATTAAATTTGATGAATAAAAATTTTAGTGTTTTTTAAAATTTATTTATGATATTTGTAGGTTTTTTTTTTTTTTTTTTTTTTTTTTTTGTATTGGTTTTTTTTTTTTT
>JAOEHQ010011697.1:0-16190 GCA_025447715.1 Asclepias incarnata
TTTAAGCTAACACTTGGTTTTGTGGAATTTATGTTGTGCCCTCAGGTTAGGCTTTGATGGGACGTTTGGTGGCTGGATCGTGAGTTGGGTAGCTTATGCTGGATCTTATGATTGTTGGCTTTAGTTACCCTTAGTGCTTTCTTAGAGAATATTATTTATTTAGCCGTTTGGTGTTTGTTAGGTTGTATGTGGATTTCATGGGAATTGTTGTGATGATATTAGTGGTAACACCTTTTGAGTCAAAGATAATGTTTCATTGATTCCGTTAGGAATCAATTAGTGAAATGAAAAGTCGCTTCTGCATCTTGTTGGCAAAACTTTGTTTAAAGTTCAAAATTTTTGGAAATCCGCATTTTTAATAAATTTGGGTGTTACACATATCACCAGCTCAACAACCATCCGTCCTTCGCAACCTATCCAACCAACCGTAGGGTCTTCACATCAAACATACATCGAACTAAATTACCCACAATACTTCAATGACCCATTTGTTTATCAAGATCAACATCAAGTGAATGACGATTTTCCCATGGAAGTCTCACCGGGCCACTTTCGACTACCTAGGGGGCCAATTGTAGAACTTGTTGAGGATGATGACGATGTACAAGTTGATGTAGACCACCCCTTTGACGATGTGCGAGATACAGAGAGCGAAGAGGAGGTGGCCACACAAGAGGAATGAGTTGTTGGTCGAGGAAAACTACAAAAGAAAAAAGCGCCACCAATCAATTGGAGTGCCGAGGATGAAGAGTTGTTGGTGAAATCTTACTTTCATATCTTCATGGATCCTAACACTAGGGATCAACAAAAGTATAAATCATTTTGGAATAGGATTCATACACATTACAATAGCCTTCAAACAAAACACAGCCATTCGTACTATCAAGTACACACAAAGTGAAAGAAATTGCAACCGGTGATAAAAGAGTTTAGCGGCATTTATGCAAACATGGTTTGTTTTTTAACCCAATGCGTTTTTTTACATAATACATATACCCGTTTCGTTTTTAACCGAATTTGTTTAATCTTTTGTAGAAACATGTTTGGGCTAGCGGTCAGATGATGCAACATGACAAGTTCTCATATGTCCCACCGATGGGTGGTACTTCGACGGAGCCAAATACTCTAACGGCTGGAGGAGGTGATACTAGCGGCAGTGACAAATGGGTCCGCACCGATGAATCGGGTCACTACACAACGCTTTCAAATTTGAATGAGAACTCGATGCCGACACTTCCTTGCAAAGTAAGAAATAAATCCGAATCAAACAAAAGCAAAGAAACCTTGATTGACTCTGTTGACGAGTATAAGTTGGTGAGGCTGCAAGAAAAAGAAGAAAGGTGGCCCACCCGGGAGATGAGGTTAAACGCCATTAATGAACGTGAAAAGTTTGCGCGGAATTTGCTACAATCCCAACTCGATTGGCAACGACAAAGGGTGATGGATCAAGACATCAAGATATTTGCCGAGCCTCACGATCATTTGGTTGAACCCGTGTGTGGCATCGTCTTGCAACGAAAACGTGACATTGCCGACAAATACGAATGGCATCACCCCGATTATTAGAATTGTTTAGTTGTTTGATTGTTGTTTTAGTATTGTTGTTTTTTTAATTTAGTTGTATTGTATTTTTTATTTTTATGAAATTTGTAGTTTTTATTAAAGTAAAGGGGTGAATACTAAAATTTTTGTTGGCTAAAATTGATAACCACACCCTTAGATTTGGCACACAAAAAAAAATGGCAAATTTTTGTTTGTATATTGGAGGCCACGTGTAGGGTGCTCATTGGTAGGAATTTTTTTACCAAAACTTACCAACAGCCTTTCTATTTCCACCTCCCCTTTATCTATTTCCACCTCTTTTATGCATTAAATACTTGTACGGTATGCAGTATTTGTTGTACGGTAGTTTGTCTCATGTGGTGGAAATAGCACCCCCCCCTTACCAATTTGCAAATTTGGAACCACACCCTCCACCCTTAGGGTGATTGTAATGGTAACATCACCACAGCAAGGTGGTGTGTCACGTCAGCATCACACCATAAATTCACAATCACATTACAATCACACCATATTTATAACAATAACTACACCATATCATATTATATTTTTAGTTCTTATATTAAAATATAATACATTTATTATATATATATATATATATATATATATATATATATATATAAAATCTTTTACAATACTTAACAAAAATATTATTGTAATTAAAAATTCTATAAACCAACATATCAAAAGCTTATATCTATAATACTATATAAAGCATTTCCCTTTCTTTTCTCAAAAGATGATTTGATCTACCTAAAATGCCCTTCACCGTTATTTTTAATTTTAAACATATCACCTTGATATACCTATAATAACCCTTATAATTTACACGATCCATCCTTTAACTTCTAAATTAACTACATTATCCCATTTACATCAATTACCTTTATATCAATTACCTTTAAATCGGGAATCAAGGGAGGTGGCAATAGTTGGTGAAGAAGCCTTGAAGTCCAGCCAAGTCCCGCCACCTCCAAGGGCGAAGCCCGTGCGGCTAAGGGCTACGCCCGTACCGTATCCAACTACTACCATCTCTTGGATCGCCGCCCATCAAATCCAAACCATTTTCAAATGCGTCCGGTTTCCAACCCCTCTATAAATGCCTTAAGGTCTACGACCGGTAAGGGCAAAGCCCCCCCGGAACGGCGTAGCCGTTCGACTAAGGGCTACGCCCGTACCGTTTCCATCCGTTTTCAACACATAACCCATAGAAAAAAAATTTTAAATTTTTTTTTTTGAATGGGTTTTTATTAAAAAAAAAATCAAAAAAATTAAAATCATAACAAAAAAAGGAAAAGAGGGAAAGGAAATAAGGGTTCTCATAGTTCTCATCCTTGTTTTGATTCTCACGTTAACCCTACCCTATATGGCTAATTGCTTAAAAAACCAACAGAAGGGACATATATATAACACATTCAGACTCATATTTGGGATTCAATTATGCATATCATGTCCGAACCTGGGAAATGACGTGGGAAGAAGAGCCTTAGTACGACTGAAATGAATGCGATCCACATTCCAAATTGCCCTCTACATTGCATTGTGTAATACGAGTAATAATTTTGTCAAGCAAAGTAATGCATTTGAAGCCAAATAAAGTGGAGGCTGAAATGAAAGTATAGATTACAAACCTTAAGAAGTTGAACAATGAAGGAGGAAGACTAAAGAATATATAAGGTACTAAAAGTGAAGTTAGTATGTTTGATCTCCAGTTTGTCCGGTCCAATATCAACAGATAACTGCATCGCCATATGTCATACTCCTTAGCAATTTATTTAGAGATGTTCAAGTTATACAAACAATTTCAATGACATCGAACTAATCCAACCAACAATTGATTAACCAACGCAATGTGTATAGATAACTCACATAGCAGAGAAGCATGCGACCCAAGAGAGAAAAGAAGTGCCGAATCCTAAGCCACCGAGCTGAGTGATTAACCCGTGATCAAACAGCTTTTGTAACGCCGCCTTAACCTCATTCATATCTGCATTGATTAATTCTGTCGTTACCTCGTCTGCCTTCAACGTCAAAAAGTCGCTCCTCACCATTTTCACACACGGGGCTGATCGAACTAACAGTATAGTGATCCACAAGTTAAACGCACGTATGAATAGTGGAAAAGACTCTGCCAAATATTTTTGTGGTCCAAATATATATAAATGAAACTTGAAAAGAGGGGAAGAAGTGGAAATAAATGGAAATGAATGTACCTCCATGTTTTTAGTAACGTTATTTAGTGCCGGTAGTGCGGTTTACTACAAGTTTCCAACTGTTATTGCCGTTTCCAGTAACAATAGATCACATGAATAATTTGTTTTGTATATTAATCATAGTATAGTATATTCTTAGAAAATATGTTACGAAAACAAAATAGTCATATTGGTTGATTTGTATTATTACTAAAAACTTATAAATACAATAAAGATAAAATTATAAATCTGAAATCAAGATCAAGATGTGTCCATACAAAGTCTTCCATTTAACCCAACAAACATTTGAACTCTAAGTTTTGATGTTGTTACTAAGAGTATTATAGAAGAAAAGTCCCTTTTTTTTATGAAATGTTGATCAAGTGAGAACGTAAGATGATGAAAAACGAAAGGAAAAATAAATATATAATAAACTCTTTGGGTCACTTTGTCTTGTAGTATTTGTAGCTTTTGAGAGTCACGGGCAAAATTGAAAAAATAGTCTTCATTCCCATTTTCTTTTGCAATTTCTATTCTCCACCTGCTGCCACTCATAGTCTACTGTTATGATTGCAAAAGAAAATATATATACTATATGTAATTATGCATTAATTCACCAGCTTGCAGAATAAAGAAAGTCGCTCTAACAAACTTAAGTAAATCACCCGCAATACCCGCAGATGGAAGTGATCCAGGATGAAGTAATGAACACAAAAATAACTAAAGTTGAACTCAAGAGTCAAGACGTACTTGGACAATTTTTTCATAGAGAAGTAAACTACTTTTTTTCGTCTAGAGGGTGCGATAGACCCATCAAATCCGAGGTTAAATAAAATTACCACTCAAATTCCTTGCAAACAATACGTTGGAGGAAAGTAATACAGGGGATTTATGGACCTGATCGATGGAGGACTTTCTCATTTCAGTCCATTGGCCAAACAAGGCAACGGTTTGGTCGAATGTCATCAAAGGGTGTGCTATGATTGATCCTAACCCATTTAGACAATTGGATTGGGCCATACTACCCTAACCCTAATTCATCATCTAATATGCCGCCCGGTTTGAATGCGTAGGATTCTGGACAAACCGAAGCGAATGTTGAAAGCTTGCATAATTTTCTTCTTAGAATGTTGAAAGGCATTTTTTTTGGGCATTCTTTCCTTTTCTTTTTTTTAATTCTTGGAGGTTGTCTTGTATTCGGTGACAAAGTTGTATACTTTTTGAGTTTTTGACCTGTATTCCGTTTGCAACGCACAAGGATGTATTGTGGTGCATTCCAACCCTTTAGACTAGTCTCGGTGGCTAGGGATGGCAAAAAAACCCGAACCCGATGGAGAAACCCGATATCCAAAAAATTCGGGTCGGATCGGGGCAAACTTATCGGGTAACGGGTCGGGTTTTGGGGCAATTATCGGGTTTTATTTCGGGTTTCGGGGCAGGGAACGGGGCATGCCTACCCCGACCCGACCCTAACCCGATAACACACACACACACACACACATATATATATATATAAAATATAATATATAATATATATAATTATAATTATATTAAAATTATCGGGTCGGGTTTCGGGTTTTTTAACGGGGATCGGATTTCGGGTCGGTTTTGGGTAATAGTTTATCCCCGATGGGGGCCCCGATAAGGTACCCAATAAGATATCGGGTCGGGTTCGGGTCGGTTTTTCCTTATCGGGTTCGGGTTCGGGTTTTGTACTACCCGCACCGAACCCGACCCATTGCCATTCCTATATGAAGTCTTCCATTTCGAGAGCAAAACCTATATTAATTACGAAACTGCTCAATGCCTTCTAGATTGTCACTATTATATGAATTGTAGCATTGTTAATGTAAAGCGTTTAAATAAAATGAGTTAATTATTGTATTTATGCCATTGATCAAAAGATCACACTCTTAACCTACTCATATAAGTATAACTTATAGTCATATATATTTTTTTTCTAGTTTAATGTTGGATTTATATTAAGAAAAGATATGACACCTCTTATGTTAATAACGTGACAAAAATAACACAATGCAAAGAAACCAAATGTCATTGTAACATGATAAAGACTGTATTTAATTTGTAAGTATTTCTCTTTCAAGATAACTATTTATGTAGTGATAGTAATCCTCAATAAATACAAAAAGAATCCATTCCTTTTTATCAATTTGGATATGATTTTCTGGTTTTTATAACAAACCAATAGAAAAGTCAACAATATTTCCCAATGGCATCATCTAATCTCCATTATGTGTGTTTAATATAAACAATTAAATACAAGTCATTATAATAATGACATAAATATAAATATAATATCCATCCATCCATCCATTAAATAAAATAAAGCAAAAAAAAAAAAAAAAAGTAAAAGAAGCTGAAACTTCACAATTACTTAGTATACAATACAAATACAACAAGGAGAAGAAGTGAGGGTCATATAATACATGTATACATATACATGTACAATATATATACACACACAAATTCTCTTTTTTTTCTTTCTTTCTCTCTCACACTTCGCCATTTTCACCTTCCTTTCCCAACCATTTATTAGATTCCTTACAAATAAGTCTTTTCTTTTTCTTCTTCCATTTTCATTTATGCTTTATTATGTTCTTATTATGCAACAACAATAACACATCTAATTTTCTTTATATTTTTTGGTTTGCTTTGTGTGAGTTTTTTTATATAAAAATTAAGCCTTTTTCTTCTGGGTTTTTGTTTACAGGTTTTCCTTGAAAACTATTAAATACCCAGTTGAATTTTATAAATATATTTTCTGGGTTTTAATTTTTTTTGTGGTAAAAAACTAAAAATTACTTTTTCTTTACAGGGAATAGTTATTTTCTTGAAAAAAAAAACATAATTTGGATTTTTTTAATAATTTTTTTTCTTGTAATTTTGTATATTTTTTATAAAGAAAAACAGTTTGTTGTTCAGAGATGGGAAAGCAAGGACCTTGCTATCACTGTGGTGTTACAAGTGAGTTTATAATTTGGGAAAATATATAATTTTTCTTTACCTATTGTTGGTTTTTTATTTAAAATATAAATATTGTAAAAATAATACCTGATAAAATTTTTTTTTTCCAATTTTTATGTTGATTATTTGTTAGTTTTTGAGATTTTCTTAATATAAATATTGGAGTTTTTGTTATCTTCAGATTAGCTTGTCAATGTTGAACACAAGAAATGGTTGAAATATGTGTTTGATTTTTCAGAATGGGATGTTTGACTTATTAAAACTTTATCAAATTACAAAGCAGCCTCTCTATAAATGCCTTATGGTTTAATCAATGGTTTTGTTGCTTGCTTTTACTTCAAATTCTTAAGTCAATCCTAAATGAATTGGCTAAATGCACTCAACCTATTTGATATCTTGCTTGGTTTCTGACATCGAACGATGATTTCATTCGTATCGTTCTTCAATGCTCTTAAAGCTCAATGGACCATCAAACACATTATTCACAATCTATTCTGTAGCTCCTACATGTTATATATCTTTGCCTAAATTTTAAACCATTCATAGTGAAGTTTATTTATAAATATAATTGTGTGTTCGTTATGTGTGGCAAATGCGCATCCCTTTGCTATGACTATGCAATATGATTTTATTGCATTTGATGAATTTGTCACACTTATGTTTATTTCTAAAAAAATTAAGATATGTCATAGATAAAAATGTTTGAAATATTTTTCTAAGAATGCATATATGATTCTTTGTTATTTCCTATTTCACTCTTGTGGTTCTGTTATGGACATGTACTGTTGATTTTGGATATAATATGTGGTTAGTCTTTCTTTCTTTCTTTTTCTTTTTTGACATTTTGGGAAAATGAATTGTGGCTGCAGGCACTCCTCTATGGCGAAACGGGCCTCCAGACAAGCCTGTATTGTGCAATGCGTGTGGATCACGTTGGAGGACCAAAGGATCACTTGTGAACTACACTCCTCTTCATGCTCGAGCCGAGCCTGATGATTTTGTGGACCATCGGGTCTCTAGAGTGAAGACTATATCCATTAAGAACAAAGAAGCAAAAGTACTAAAAAGGAAACAGAATTATGACAATGTAGTAGGCGGCACCACTAGCATTATTTTCGGGGGTGGTAGTATTGGTGCTGGTAGTGGGCTGGCATATGAATACCATAACCAGGGTGGTTTTCGCAAAGGGTTTGATGAGGATACTAGCAATAGGTCGAGTTCTGGCTCTGCTATATCTAATTCTGATAGCTATATGCAGTTTGGCAGTGCAGATGCTAGTGATTTAACAGGTTTGTTTCTAACAAACCTGCAAATTTTGATCTTCATAACCTAAGTGGCTAAGTAACATCTTTAAAAGTTGTGATGTTTATTTACTGTTAGAATGATTTTCAAAGAAGAATCAAAACTAAACACCAGATAATCACTTGATCAAATTGATGAATAGTTAGGTAAATTTATGAGTAACTCAATAGTTGGCGGGTTTCAAAGTGATGATCTGCGTATTGCCTTTTTCAGTCCCAGATAATTAGTATCTAGTGTTTGCATAACTAGAAACCAACCTGACAATTAGTTGGTTTTGGATATAGATGTAGATTCATCAAAACTGATAATAAAACACATGCCATCCCGCTCTGTTTCAGATGATTATCTACTTCTGATTATTCCATATTGCACAAGCACCTTCAAAACCCAATGCCAATACCCTTCAGTATTCTTACAGCAATTCCATGCTTGTTTTTCCAAGCCTGATTTTTTTGACCATAGATAATCTAAATTCAGAATCATAGTCTCTTTTTTTTCTCCCAAACACTCAAATCTGATAACTGTGACTTGAAAACGACAATAGAACTAAGAAATGTTGTAATATGCCCTTTCAGGTCCAGCCCAATCATCTGTTGTGTGGGATACAATGGTACCTTCTAGAAAAAGGACATGTGTTAACCGGCTAAAGCAATCTCCAGTCGAAAAGCTTACTAGAGATTTGCATACCATCTTACATGAACAACAGTCTTATTTTTCTGGATCATCCGAGGAAGATTTGATTTTTGAAAGTGATACTCCAATGGTTTCAGTTGAGATAGGACATGGGAGTGTACTTATGCGCCATCCAAACTCAACGGCTCGAGAAGAGGAATCTGAAGCGAGTTCTCTTTCTGTTGATACAAAAAATGAGGCTTATTCACGATTGACCACCCATCCTGTATATAATGCCAACAAGGGTGGAAACTTCTCGAGCCGGCCCAAAAAGCCCATGAATCAAGACCATATGAACAGGTATATAACTGTTTTGATCATCTGGACAATTTGAGCTTTCCTTCTATCAGTTAACTAAGATACTTTTGTTGCTATTTACAGAGATAATGACGAGAAATTACAGATACTCATGAACCATAACTCTGGACTATGCAGCATAGATCTAAAAGTAAGTTCCTTTCTTCTTACATGGAAACTTGTTTGATACATCTCTTAGGGACTGAGTTAACATTTTGAGTGTTGGTTCACCCCTGGACGTTCATTTTGAAAGAGAGAATGTGATATTGAACGGACAGTGGAAATAGTGTTCGGATGTGCTTCTGCTTTTTTGTAGTTTCATTAGTCAAATAATCAGATGTTTGAATGCTTTACAAATTCTGATCATTAGATAAAGGGTAACCAAAAAATTACATTTATGTGAAGTAGAGACGGTTTGTAAAGTAGAACTAAAATTTTTTAGGTTTAAAAGTGGGGTTACTAAGTAATTCTGTTTTGCCCTCAGATACTCAGGTTTGTTGCGGCTGATACCTAACTGATCATTTGAAACAATAAGAAGCAGAATCTATACAGCCAAACATTTGAAACTGATTATTAAGACTTCATGTTTGAGATAATAGGATAATCATGTCCAAAACAAGTGTAATAAGCTTACATTGGAATTGTACTAATTTGAAGTTTAACTAAATATTTTGCAGGATGTTATCAACTTCGAGGAGTTTAAAAGTCATTTGACAAATGATGAACAACAACAACTGCTCAAGTATTTGACTGTTGATGACACTGTTCAAGTCCCTGATAGGTTTGCATCTCATCTTGCAATACTTATATTATTATAGCTACTATATAGACACAAGTTAAGGTTATTTGCTTAAAACACGAGCATTATACTTAAGTGTCTATTCTTAAATCTACAGCCTCAAAAGCCTGTTTGATAGCCCTCAGTTTAAGGAGAATCTATCCTCCTTCCAGAAACTTCTTGGTGAAGGAGTTTTTGATCTTTCATTACCAATGGTCAAACATGAAGGCTGCAGAACATTGAAGAAGCTTGCTCTCTGTAGTGCTAAAAAATCCGATTGGGTGGAGAAATATAATATGCTCCAGGTTTGAATTAGAACAAAAATTATATAACCAGTATTATAAAAGTGGAGGCTTTTAAAGAAAGTACGCTAATTTTATGTTGGTTTTTCATTTAGAATACAAAGTGTAACGATGATAGCAGTGGGCCGGAAGTTGGTGGAGTATGTAATACCGTGACACCTGGCCATTCAGTAAATGTAAAGAGGTCCCTAGATGTCCAATTTCAACCATATCCAGGTTGGTGCATTGTATTTTAAACTTAATTTTTCGATGCTTTGTTAATATAACATAAGGAGGTTGAATTCTTTTGTTGACTACATTATATGTATATCAGTATATGTGTGCGAGTATTATTGATCTACTTCATGTTAGGTACACAGCTCTGGTGATGTTATGTAAGTGTTGATCTATTTAGTTTCTCGCACTATATTAAAAGCACATGGTATTTCTCAATATAATGAAATAAGTTAATCTTTCAAGAGGAGCCAACCGTTTTACAAATTTTCCTTTTAGCAATCAATTGAAAAAAGAAAAGATTTACTACTAAATCCCAAGGTGAAAGCTCTTGATGGCATCCATGTTTGCTCCCCTTAGGTTCCATCCATTTTTACCATTTTCTTTGATATTAGTTCTTCATTTTATGGTTTTCATCTTCATTTATTCCTATACCGAGTAATTAGGACCCATTATCACACATAAACTAGACCCATATAGAATATGTTGAATTGTGAAATCAAATCTTGCTTATATCCTTGACTTGTTTCTGTATTTCGCATTTACTTTATGAGTCTTTGGATCTTACAGGACCAAAGGCTGCAATGAATTGCCCAAAGAGAACATCAATGAAGGCGAGCTATGAACACAAGGAGCTCATGGACAATGATGGCCCGGGATTCAGCCCAAGGAGCCTGTTTGCCTTACCACCTGATCATAGCTCCCTAATGCTCGGTTCATTGAGATATGCAGATGAACATTGTGATCAAGATCTTCTGCTAGATGTTCCGTCACACTCAACTTTCCCTCAGGCAGAACTACTCATACCAACTTCAAGTTTTGCAGCAGCCCAAGCAAGCACTAGCAGTAGCTCGATATATCAAAAATTTGCAGGACCTTGACAAACTAGTCGAAATCTCTAGGGTGATGTAGGTGACTTTTCCACTATGATAACCTTATCCCATACCGTTGTAAACTTTGTAGCCGCTGTGTACTTAATAACTTGCTACCGTGGCTTTGTTGGTTACATTTGCACATGATTTTATGGTTTGGGTTCTCAATGTATTTTACATCCCCCAAACATTTAGTCTGCAAACTACGGTTTGACGGTTTCTCTTTTTGGTTCTTTTTGTATGTGATGACAAAATATTGTATTAAAAAAAGCTTAGAAATGCAAGAGGTGGTAATCCCTAGAGATCTTTTATGCAACTTGTAGTTACCTTTGCAAATAAAGAAATGCACAGAAGAATTGGTTTCTAGGAGTGTAAGTTAACCTCATATGGCCTTGATTCTAATCCGACATGTCCTTTTGGAAATTAGGCTTGGTTAGGACCAATTGTGTTGTCTTTTTTTTTTTAATGAAAATTATATATATATATTTTAAGTTGAGTGTGTGGTAAGGATTTAATTGGGATGCCTTTTGGAAGCTGTAATGTCTTTTTGTTGTTTGCTTTTTGTATTTTTCTAGTGTTTAGGTTATGCCTAAGTATTGTGGAGTTGTTATGCTAACTTTGTTTTCCATTGATTGGCATATGCACCTCATTTTATTGCTCATTCTCTCCAAGAACTTAATTGCCAATCATGTATATTGTCCTCCAAAACATCGTTTTTTAGTACCAACAATAATTTCGACTAGTTTGACCCTGTCCTCGAGTTCATATTCTTTCTTTTGACAATAACGACGATACACAATCTTCCCATGAGCTTGGTATGAGGAAGGTATCATGTAGACAGTCACATCCTTATCCGAATACATCCCAAGCCTTTGGTTACCTAAGAGGCTAAGAGGCCGTAACAATCTTGTGAACTACTTTTTTTTTTTTTTAAAGATGACCCCGATTTAAATCTTTGGCTTTTCAGGTAATTATCGTCTACGATATGAATTAATAATCATTCCTGTATTAACCACTTCATTGTAATCCTTATAATAGAAGTAAGGAAGAAAGATGTCACATTTGAACGTTTCGACTATGTGGGAAGCATGTGAATTAGGTTTAAATGTTAGCTAGTGCTCTCTTGGCTGATTGATTGCGATGAGATCTTTACCTACAACCATACATGTGTGATAAAATGGTAAAAAAAGAAAAAGAAAAGCACAAAAGCATTCATTTTTGTGTATTTTCTATTATATGGAAGCCAATGAATGGACAACTTTACACAAGAAATAGCTTTTATAGGCACATATATATATGGGAAAATTTAAAGAAATTGACATGGTGTTCTTATTTTAATATTGTCTCACCATCATGATGTCAATTCATTGCATAGTACGTGTTGTATAGTATTTAACTCTATCTCTTGCATCTCTACATGAAAGATGCATATCTGATTTTTGATAGCAGGGACCACTTGACTGGTTTGGGTTTATGGATGCAACACTTTGTGCTCAAGGGCTATCAACCCACTTTGAATGGCTAGCCTTAAGACCCTATAAACCGAACATTATAAGTACCCGTAAAGCCTAAAGGGTTTGGACATATACCGAAAAGGATGCCACTAGTTTATGAATGCTACAAACCGAAAAGTAAATTACCACTTTTATGCTATAAGACCAAAATGCTAAGTAGTTCATATATGAATAAAATGGAAAGGTTCATTCTAGCACCCAAATGACTACGAAATCAATACTAAGCATTTCTTGTACGCAAACGAGTACATGACAATATGACATGTCTTTCCATCCATTTCGATGTCTGAGAAATATTAAGGATATATATATGTTTTTTTTGTTCCATGAAGATCATCATACTTTCTTATAATGTATAATTATACATCAAAAGTTCTCCATAACAAAAAGACATTCATAAAAAGATTCACTTATGATAGACAAGTAAAGTAAAGTTAGACCAAGAAAAGTTTTCCCACTTCTAATTACAATTGAGAAAATAAGCAACTTTTCTCATATTTGAATACCTTTATATCATAAAATCAATTCACCATAGATCAATTAAAACCATACTAAACCCTCAAGAGGTAGTCAAGCTGACAACACCGGTTGGGTGATTTCGTGATAGAGTAAACTAACTAGATTCGGGTACTTGGTGTCAACACCTTTTATTGTAGGTCATGTCTATTTTCCATAACGGAGGGTCACGGATTTGGATATTGTGGATTTAGATTTAATTATCTTAAATAAAACATAACTCCACAAGCACAAAATATAAGAATTTGAAATCATAAGCAAAATCTTCTCATGAAGTTTTAGGAGTAGTTAGTAGTTCCCTACTTCCATTCTGTCAATAATGCTAAAAACTTACCTCAAAACTATAACTTTTATCTAAATGTTATATAAATGCATATACAAAGATGACTAAATATTACCTGCAAAAAAGATATATTAAGTTCTTGATATATAAGGATAGTTCCTGTCACCAGTTTCCGAGATGCAAGCTTCAATCTAAAAGACTCTACTGTGGACAGTACCAAAAAACCAGAAATATCAATATATTCAGTCATTCAGATCATAATTCGAGATATCAATAAGAGCCTTTAATTCTAGTGGCACTTTTATCAAAAACGGAAGTTCATGTGTCCTATTTCACTCACATACCTGGACTTATTGAAAATTTGTTCTATCGTAGACATTTTGACAAACAAGTTATGTGTACACTAAACTAAACAAACCCGATAACCCCGTTCCAAAATCTTCTGTTACCCCAATTTCAGAAGTCGATCTCATTAATTTAAAATCACCACATCCCATATGACCCGCTTCTGAAATGGAAAAATTAATTCGAATCCATGATTTTTATGTGCCACCCGCTCGTAATCATCATCGCCCACCACCGGTAGACAAGCTATTATGATTCCGATTAGATGTAATCGGTGAATAAAATGGGTCTCCGGCGTTCTTTGTTTCCGATTTGCTGGGTTTCTTTTGAGACCAAATTTCCCGCCAAATATCGTTGGTTTGAGGTCTTATATGTACAGGTACTTCCCGCCTTTTTTTTGTTAGTATAAACGAATTATTTTCAGTTAGCCCCCCTTGTGTTTAACTGTTTATCAATATATTACATATGCGTCCTATAGAATAAAGTAAGTTACGGAAACTGACCATATATTTGGGTATTTCTACTTCTCTATTCCCTATTAAAGCATTTGACAATCCCAACCCCCCCAAAAAAAATCTCAAATCAAAAACCAATCTTCTTAATATACCCCTATACAAACAACTAACAAACATAGTCTATCAAAAATACTTTTAATGAATTAATTTAAAACATTTATCCCTTATACATCAATTATCTTTACATCAATAACCTACGCTACTCGTCCTTGCCATCACCACCACCAGTTGCTGCCACTATCACCCGTTGCTGCTACCACCATCACCGTTACATGACGTGGGCATCCATATAGTATCTATAATACCTATTAAATCATATGAACCCCCCCTATTTCTCAAAAAAATGAACCAATGTACCTAATATACCTATATACATTCAACACACCTAACACCTAATATACATGGTCTACAAAAAAATACCCATAATAAATTAATTTACAACATCTATCCATCAACTTCTAAAATAACCACACTACCTCCTTTTACATCAATAACTTTTATATCAATAATCTACACTACTGGCCGCCGCCGCCACCACCACCCGCCGCCGCCGCCGCGACATCTCCGTCGCTACCACCATCGCCGCTGCATTGCGCGGACATCCATTTAGTAAAACCTAATAAGAAGCATGATAAATAAAACTAATTGGTAGGTTATAAATATGCTTAAAAATCTCACTAATACATGATATGATCAGTGACTAAAAATTTCATAAAGTCATTGTTTTTCTCCATCTAAATTCTAACAATTGACCATGTTATGTATCATCACCATACCTGTAAATATATTTATAGGGTTATCAAGTTAGTGATTTTGTATATGGCAATAATAATGGTTGCCATATAAATAGATCAGATAATAATGATGATTATAATATAATGAGTGCGTGTAGATGATTAATTAGTGGGTTAGATCATTGCGATACTGTTACTATGATCAAAAGTTCTGTTTGTTTCAAATCTCATTAAGGTCTCTTAGTTTTTAATCGTCTTAAATTATACATGCATACTAAAAATTTATATTTATAAATATAAACAATTCAAATTTTGAAATAGTCATAAGATTGATGCATCACATGTTTGGGTGAATTAAAATTTAAAAGGACAAAGGAAACGGAAATAAAATAAAGCTAAGGTGTTTTTTATGAAAATAATCCTGTATATGTATACGCATGTATATCATGGTCCCAATTTTGGATGATTTATGCTAAATGGTCATTTTTGTTTCGTGTACCGCTGTTAATATCATAGTCCTAGTTTTGAAGATTTAAGTTTTTATGGTCAATTTTGTCTTATATTGTCGGCAGAAGCTTTCATCTTGCCAAGATTATCTTGGTGTGAGGCTTATTCAAATTCTGCAGGGATGTAATTGGTTTATATCTTGTATTATATATTTTGGCTATTGATGATGTAATTGGTTTATATCTTGTATTATAGCTTTTGCAGTTTCTAATTATTCTGTTGTATTACTTGGAAACTTATAAAAAACCAGTTGTTAACCAGGTTTTATGATCAAACGATATCATCGGTATTTCTTCGGTATTTCGTGGTACTACGTCAATTGGTATCAGTTCCGAAAAACATGAAAAGGTAGGGCTGTCAATAAACCCGCCAACCCGAAACCCGACCCAAAAAAAGCAGGTTCGGGTTGGTTATTTTCGACCTGCCAACCTGAATTTTTTCAGGCCGGATCCGGGTTGGGTTTTTGGGTTGGCGGGTATTTATTTATTTTATTTATTTTTTATTTATTTATTTTTATTTATTTTTAATTTTTTATGCTTTTGACTGGGCTTCTCCTGTTATCTACTTATCTAGCAAACAAAGAACAGTAACATATCATCAAAT
>JAOEHQ010011708.1:0-27240 GCA_025447715.1 Asclepias incarnata
TTATCATATTTTTTGCTTAACAATTGAATGTTTAATTTATAACTTAATAAGCTAAAAGCGTAAAAAAAAAAAAAAAATTTGAAAAAACCGAAACCAAACCGAAAACCGACCAAACCGAACCGGAAAACCGAAAAACCGAACCGAATCCAACGGTTTCAAAATATGAAAAACCGAATTAATTGGTTTTTGGTTCGGTTTTGGGTCAAAACCGACCCAAGCCGACCCAATCTCACCCCTACATGGGATCCTATTGCATGCCCCCGTGATGATGCCCTTGCTGTTGATGATGACATTGAGCATAATTTGGTTCACTGTACGTTTTTTCATTGATCCCATATGGTGAAAGGTTAGGGGCTGGTGTATCCTTCTTAGCCCAGGATAATTAATATCACAACTTGGGGCTACAAAAAGGTAAATAATATTATACATGTTATGGGCGGCAGAGAAACCAGTTGATTCATGCCCAGGGTGATGGGTTTGAGCTCATTCTCCGAGAGGATATCTTTACCTTTGGTTTAACGATTATATTTCCTATAAAATAAAATTAGCAGCATGGACTACCATTTACCTATGTTTTTGCTCCCGACCTTGGCAATGCAATTTAATCATTAGGCTTAAATGAAATGATGATCACATTACCTTGGCAACGTACAGCTTGTACATCTTCATGGCCGGGGAAGATATCCAAGTACTCCTAAAAGGAAAACCGAAAAATAAACTACATATGACAAGCATGAGCATTAATGTATCCATTTTAATGAGTATATACAGGACCAAAGTTAAAATTAAAATGTTTCCAACTAAAGGAGCTTTCCCCCAAACCCAGCCACCATATATTAAATTAAATTTCCACCTATTGTGGAATAAACACTAATACAAGAATACTAAAATGTGTCTGAATTGCCTAATAGTTTCCGTAACAAATAATATATGTTTGCAAGATTCACCTACGAATAGCTGATGAGTCCCGCCTTAATCTTCTTACAAATGGAGATATGATTGCTATGAAGGTACAACAAATAAGACGTAGTTCAAGTACCTTGTCTATGATACACTTTCTTACCGAGAGGTTTTTGCTAACAAACCAAATCGCTCTTGCGGGTTCAAATGGTAAAAGGGCCAATTAATGTCGTAACGGAAGCAGTGGCGGATCCAGAAAAATATAGCAGCGCATGCAAAATTTTATAATATTTTTGAAATTGTTTTTTTTAGTCAAATAGTCAACCACCAACACTTCAATGTTATGTCTATTTAGGATATGCACTCATTTTTTTTAGGATACGCACTATTAGTAAAAAAAATTTAATTTTATATATAAAAAAAATTTTACACTAATTTTTCTTTTCATAGGGTATGCAAGTGCATACCCGCTTTTCACATGGATCCGCCACTGAACGGAAGACATCACCTTAGTTGACAAATAACTATGTGTGACGACATATGCTGGTCATATGTATCTCATTATTGTGGTTATATATGGGTGTTGCTATTTCTACCGCCCAAAAGCTATCCACACCTCTCAATTGGGGCGACCCAGTCGCCCCAATTGGTGTCGCCCCAATTGCTAACGTCAATAATACTGCTACTTTAATCTGACACATCAATCCGACACATAAAAGACAAGTCGCCCCAATTGCTAGTCGCCCCAATTGCTTTTTAACCCATTATGGGAAAAAAAAAATTCTTTCCCTATATAAGTAACCCTGGTGGCATTCTTCGTCGCAGAATTGTTTTGGTATGTTCATAGTTATATTATATATTTTGATATGTTGTTTTATGATATATTATTTATGTTTAATTAACTATATTTATGTTTATATTTGTGATATATTATTTAATTTTATGATATATTGTTTTTTCTCAGATGGATAATTTTGAACTTATTATTTTCTGTTCTTTAAAAAAAACTATATTATTTTCTTTTCTTTTTTTTAAATTCTATTTTTTTTTTAAACTTATAAAAATTCGGTTTAAAAAAAAATATATATTATTAGTATTTAAAAAAAACAGAAATTTTTTTATTACTTGATAAAAACAGAATAATTATATATAAAAAAAAAACTCACAATAATAATAACATAATGTATATATAATAACATAACATAATACATATAACAAGATCCAACATTAAAAATGTGGGTACATGATAATAATAATAAATAAATAAATAAATAAATAAATAAAGAAAAAGAAAGAAGATCGGTGGCTAAGGAGAAAAGGGGGAAGGGTTGGGATTTTTGTGGGGTTAATAACATGATGATGATGATAATAATAATAATAACAAAAAACAAAAAAAATAAAAAATAAATAAAGTATACCTGTGTTGGTGTCTTCGACAGGGAAAGAAAGGGATGGGTGGGGGTTTGGGAAAATGGAATAAAGTGGGGTTGAATGTGTGGATGGGGTATTAAAAGGATTAGGGCAAATTTGTCTCTTAGATCAATTGGGGCGACCCCAATTGGGGCGACCCACATTAAATTTGTCGGGGTGAAAATAGGTTTCAAAGGGGTGGAAATAGAGGAGCTCTAAATAAAATTAAAAACAAGTTGGTCCATACAAATAGGAGAAATTTAAAACAATTGGGCCGTACAAATAAGAGGACTGTGTAGACAGAGATGAAGAGAGATGGTGGACTGAAAAATCGGAATGATTTGACCAAAACCTACGGTTTCTCTTGGTTTAATTTTACAAATGCTATAATTACAAATAAATGTTTACAAATTGAGTTGTCATGTGAGATGGACCAATTAAATTATAATCTTTTTATCTTTCATGTCCTATTGGTGACACATAAGTTTGTAAACATTTGTTTGTAATTATATATATTAATTGCCCACACAACTAAAAGAAAAAAATAAGACTTTTTAGATAATCTCCACCCTTGAAATAAATTGCAAAGATGCTCTCCACCCTTGAAATACAAAGTCAGCAATCCTTTCATATATATGGAAAGTTTTTATGATTCCTAAAAATCAAAAATATAAAATGACTATCTAACATAATTTCTTTATAAATACATTATAAATTATAAAGCCACAAACATAATTCGGCAATCAAAAGTCAAAAATACTAAACAAGACGAAGAAGCTATTTTTTTTCATTTTTCAATTCACGTTCTATCCGTTTATTCATTATTTATTAATAAATAATAGTGGGTCGTTGATTGCAAGCCTTCCATTCGGTTTTCATGTAATTCATTTACAAATTGTTTCTCTTGATTGTTACACCTTTTTTTTTTTAAGTAACAAATAATTAAGAAATAAAATGGGTCGGTGGTGATCGAAACTTTTTACTCCATATTTGGTTACACTGTGTCTTAATTATGTCTTTAATTTAATTCCAATCCATTATATTCACTCCATTTTTCATTCGGTGGTTTATGAAGTCAAGTCGGGACGAGAGAGTCAAATATAAATATATGCAACAAGGATTTGACAAAGTTTGTTACTAATCACATTAAAGGGTTGCATACTAACCACCATGCTCTATTCATATTATTTCATTCCATGCTAAATGTCTAAATGCATTTACTCGTTGTATGTATAATTACATTACATTATATTATATTACTATGTAATCTTAACAAATAGTTTTTTTTTTTTTTTTTATAGGACTTTGAAGACATCAATCATTTTAATAATGACAAGAAAAAGAAGTTGCATTTGACTTGAATGAGGACATCGACTTGAACAAGGACATCACTTTTCCAAAGAATGAGGAGTCTAAAAAAGAAAGCGATGGTTCATTGACAAGAAAGCGTGGGGCAAACTTGAAAGCAATGAAATCGCATGAGGTTATCGATGTTAAGGATTCGGACGATGAAAAGGTAATATTGTCTAAACTAATACGTTTAGTAAAAAAAAAATGTAACTCTCCTTTCTCTCCTTTTCAGTAGGATGAGGTTGATTGTGATAGGCTTTTGGATAATGTTAAGTTGGTAGAAAATGACATTCCTAAGATGAATGAGCAAGTATGTATTCAAAAGCATTATATACATCTAATATTGTAAAATTTTACTTATTAAAATGTTTACTTAAAAAAATATCTAACTCTCTTTTATCTCATTTTCTTTTTTAGGATGATTTTGATTGGGGTATGCTTTTAGATGATGATGACTTGGTAGAAAATGATACTCCTTTGGAAAATGAGCAAGTATGTATTCAAAAAGATTATATACATGTAATATTGAGATCAATCTTTTTAATCGTATACTAATTATGTTCTTGTGTTATAGGCAATTGTTGATGATGGCATCTCATTGATCAAACATAAGAACATGAATGAAGTGAAACTCAAGAGCAAGACTAGGTTTCGCCTAATAGATGAAGACTAATCCATCATCTTTTCATATCACTTAATAAAGCTTATTATTATTTTATTCCACATTGTTAAAAGTTTAAATCTTTTTATAGTCAATGGACCGAAGTTTTGAAGTTTTAAAATAAGCGTACAACATTCCAATTCTGTTGATAAATTTACAAACCAAACAGGATTACAAAATTGATAAATTCCAATTCCAATTCCTTCAAATTCCAATTCCTTTTATGAATTTTAATTCCTTCAAAAACATTCTGTGAACCAAATGAACCCTAAAGGTTTTTATAGTATCTTTTTTCAGTTTTCTCTTATTCAATTAAATTTCATTACATTCTATTATTATTTTATTGATAAACATTGTCATGTATATTTCACAAAATAATTTCATCAACTTTAATGTCATTTTCATTACAACTCAAAATTTTGTTTTTCAACATCAATTTATTCGTTTAAACATATGAATTTTATTTGTTTTTCAATTATCTTACGTTTGAGTTTGCAATGTTTTATATTACACCTTATTAATAAAAGTTGGATATTTGCACTTTTGTTAAGTAATTGTATCTTTATAGATAAAGTTGAACATGTTTCGTGTACTTTTAAGTATATATTTATTTCTTTTAACCCGGTCGATCTAGTTTTAATGTGTTAACTGCAGACTTTATATATATACATATGCTAATTAATCATCTAAATTTGAGTTGATTTTTAAATGTATATATAACGAGGATAAAGATCCTCTAAAGTTGATCCAACTTTAGAGGTCAAGTTGGATCAACTTTAGAGGATCTTATCCATATAACGAGTAGTAAGATTTTAGATAATACTAGAAAAGTACCCGCGTAATGCGGGGGCGGTGTGGCGGCGACGACGACTAATGGTGATGGCAGCGACTGGTGGTGGTGGTGGTGGCGACAACTGTTGGTGGTAGTGGCGGCGTCGAGTGGTGTAAGCAATTGATATAATTGTAATTAATGTAAAGGGGGTAGTGGAGATATTTTAGGAAATAAGAGACGGGTGGTATAAATTAATTCATTAAATGGAAAAGGGTAATATCTCATGTCCAATTTTTGTAACTTTTTCAACAGGGGGTGTAATCTTTATATAGAAGTATTAGAAGGATATCCACGCAATGCGGCGGCGGTGGCGAGGGTCTGGTGGCGGCGGCAACTTGCACGTGGGTGGAGTTAACGACAGAGACGAAGGTTGAAGAAGAACAAAGAAAGGAGATGGGTAAAATGATAGATGTGCCCCTCACGTGACTTGCACGTGGGGGAAGTTAACGACAGGGACGAAGGAAATTTATGGAAGTCCCACCACAGGAATGAAAAAAGACCAAAGTTAACGGCAGGGATGAAAGGTTGCTTTTTGAAAAACCACAGGGACCAAATTTGCATTTAACCCTAAAATAAATTAAAAAAAGTTATATTTGGTGCGGTATTGTGATAAGTTACAAAGTAGAAGACCTGTTGTGCGATATATATATATATATACACATATGTATATGTATATACTTTCAATCAAATTCTAAAAAGTTACTCGCATGAAAATTTTGAGAGACGGAGAACTCGTATTGTAAAGTGGCTGAACTTGTATTGTAAAGTGGCTGTGCCCGGTTTTCGGTTTCATATTCTGGTAACCCCCTCTCTCAGCTCTCTGTGTCTTTTTTATTTTCCTTTGGCAAATCTTGTCTTAACATGTTAGAAAGACGCGATTAACACAAGTATCAAACCTGAAAACGACTCGTTTAACACTTGACTTTGGTGGTTTGAGCATGACAATTATATGATTTATGTATATATAAAAAAAAAAGTTAAATTATAAACCCTATAATACTAAAACTAACTATTTTTTGTTTAAAAATATATAAAATCACATAGTGTATTTTTTCCTTAAACATGTCTTATAGTGTCTTAACATGTACCCAATTTACCATCTCTAATGGTAATTATAGTTAGGGTTATATGCATAAAATAGTAATGGGAAAATTAGTAAATTACTTAAGATGGTTTAATTTTAGGGTGTATATCCAAACATAAACACCTACCAAATTTTTTTTTATCTATTTGGTCAATAAATTCTTACCACCTAACCTTCTAAGTAAGAAACAAAATCATCCAATAAAATCATGCCAAGTGTCCATGATTGGTTTCAAAACTTGTACAAACCAAAAATTATGACAAAGTTAAAAACTGATCACTGAACCCATTGATCCAAATAATTAAATACAGTTGCATGCATGATCGATGTTCGGTATCAATTGAATATTTTTGTTTTGGTCTCGAATATATATGACTTGGAAATTAAACCATGCATATTAACTTGAACGAATCGAATCGAATTGAAGTAGGTTTTAACAAAATTCTTTTGATATATGTTCAATGTGAATAAAGGTGAAAGTAGCATAGTTTGTAAACACCTTGGATTTTTCATATAAAGTTACGAAATTTCATGTCTCTTGCATTATTTTCTCATGAGTGTTATCCGTTATTGAATATTACTAGTAAGAAAAAGTAACCAATGGTTAACTGATAAGGGTGGATGGAGTGTTTGCTTACTCCTCCTTACTCCCCTCCCCACCCCACCCAGGCTCCTATTTCTCTCACTTGCAAAGAATGTCTATCTATTCCTCCTCACCTTCTTTTTTATGGGTAACACAAATTGCCAAAAAGGAATACATGTAACAGTACAAAAATTAGGCAGCAAAATAGGCACCATAGTCCCTAATTCGCTCCCTACCCCACAGGCGCCTAATAGGCAGGACGGTATTCATGCAGATGCTTATTAGGTGCCTACTCACTGCTTATGACATACCATCCACCTAAACTAGCTAGTAATACAAAACATACCTAATAACTTATTAATAAAAAAATGCTTTAATCATGAAGGGAAGGGAAACCAAGTTTAGCACCTTTTAACCATGTTAATATACTCGAGGACCAACATATCCATTGAAGTGGAAAGTAATTTAATGTTGGTTTTCATGTATAAACAAACACCGCTTAATTTAATGTTGGTTTTCAAGTTAGTACAAGTTATGAAGCCCATCATGGACACTTGGCATGATTTTATTGGTTGGTTTCGTTTCTTACTAAGGAGGTTAGGTGGTAAGAATTCATTGACCAAATGAATAAAAAAAAATTTGGTTGGTGTCTATACTTGGATATACAACCTAAAATTAGACCATCTAGGTAATTTTCTCGATAGTAATGATTCAAAGTCTAAAAATCAAGTATAAAAGTTATTTAAAATAAAAAGCAACTTTTGATTTTTATACTTATTTTTGTACGTGGTTCAGGTGGCATTACATATTAAGTGTACAGGAAAACAGTTGTGATGAGGAACATTGAGAAACCTGGTGTTTGCAATGAGCATTCTTATTTTAGCTATCTACCAGATGAAATTGTTCTCCTGATATTAAATAAAATAATTGATTTGAAAACCTTATGCCGTTGTAAACTCGTTTCTACACGATTCAATTTGATCGTTCATCGAGTCCACACCATTTCTTTCGTTGCTTCTAAGCCCAGTTATGATGCAAACCCCTCCTCTGATGCTAAAAAGCTTTTGCATTTCCTTTCTAATCCCTTTCACCTTTTTGCTCCTAGTGGGCATCGTGTTCCTACTTCATCTTTCCGGTCTGCAATTCAGTCTATGAGTAAGTTTACAAGACTCAAGTCTCTATGTATCGAGTTCCCGGCTACCCGAAAAGATGTTGATAATGGTTGTGATTTGTACAAGTGGAAGGTTGAGTTTGGAAGTAAAATCGAATCGTTAGTATTTCTGTCGCCCAATTCAGTTTGTGATATGAAAGGATTTGATGGAAATGGCCAGGAAGAAGTAGAGAAAAATAATAATAATAATAGATATTTACAAATGAGGAAATGTCACTTGGCTTTTGATTGTTTGAGGGATGCGGCTGTGAGGTTTTCGATGTTGTTGGGTTGCACTAATAATTTTCCGTTGTTGGAAAAGGTTTTGATTAAGCAATCGGGTAACAGGGGGTCAGTTTCTCTTAGTGGTAAAAACATTGTTGAGATGAGGAAGTGGCTACATTCACCCACTGATAGTTTGGAACGGAAGATGAGTGGTAGCATGGATCTTCCTAGTAGCAGATGTCGGTGTTACGTCCCCTTGTTGAAACTTCCAATTTCAGGATACCTGATGAAGGGGGTAACTCTAATTATGTTTCAGAGCAAGGATCTCCTAGATGGAGATGATAGTTTTTTTATGAACATTAATTTGAATGATTTTGAAGATAAAGAAGAGGCTGCATATGGTGAAGCTGTGATGGAGATGTTGAAGATCCTTAGGGGCCAGGTAAAGAAGGCGTGATCTATATATAGATCATGTGTATACTCTAGATGGTTAACATCATATCATATATATATATTTCAAATATTTAAAGACTGCTGTCCATATTTTTTTTATATTTATCTAGTTGGCTGTTTTAACTTAATTGCTTGGTTACTCCTTCCACTTAATTAGTTAACCTTGTCAATTGCAACCTACTCTTCAATATCATGGGCCTTCGGATCATCATGGTCTCGTTTGAAGTTATTATACTTGCTATACTTATTTTTTTAATTAAATAGTACGAGTAAATAATTATTAGTAACTCTTCAATATCAACTAATTCTGTGCGCGAGATGTCGTGACGACAATATTAGACAATGTGATACTCGTATTTTGCTATTTAGAATTTGTGTTGCACTTGCGTCAATGTTATGTTTGTCTTACCCATTGATGTAGCATTGGACGACCTAAATTTCATGAGCAAAAAGATGTTTACATACTATTAATTAAGAGGTATAAAAGTAAATGGCCATGTATAAAATATTCTGTTTTCTGAGTTTGTATTTCATAATTCAAAGTGGGCACTAAAAATGCAAGCAATTCTAACTTTTACTAACAATGGCTGTGTTTGTTTAGAAATTAATATTAAAAATTTTTAGCATCATTTAAAAGAATTAAAAACATTTCAAGTTCTTCTTTTAATGTGTTAGAGAATAAATGTGTCGATTCGGATAACTAAAATGATTAATGAGGATTCTTAACTTTTATTAAATAGTAAGTTCACCCAAAAAAAAAGGAAGCAACCCTGATTTTTGTGTAAGATCCTACAAAACTCACTACTACTAAAGAGCCAGGTATCTAAGACGCTTAGCAGTAAGCACCAGCCTTTCTTTTTCCAAGTTGATCCTAGATATCAAGTTGTTTCCTCTTTAGAGGGAGTTTGGTTTGGTTTTATAAACCCATGTTCTCGCCAACAAATTGAGCAGCAGTTCGAGCCCATAACTCTTCTAAACTCTCATCTTCAGTAAGGTTTCAAGTTCCAACCCGGTTGCACAAACACATAACTAGCTCCCGAAAAATAACATTATTCAGTACTGACTTGTTTGCTGAAGTCTAGGCCACCTGCCTTGAAGAATGTCTACGTGGCCTCCAGCTTTCTTGCCATCTGTGAAACCAATTTAAAAAAATAAGCAGCTAAGAATTACAATTATAGCAGTTGACATCTAGACTATTTCATATTAACTTGGTCATAAGAAAATGAGGAGTTTTTTAGATTTTAATTACATGAACCTATTTCTATACCAGAGCTTCGATCTTTGATAATCAAAGTCCCGTTATAGCAAACTTCTTTAGAATATCTAAGAGTTTGGACTTAAGTAAATGGATCCAAATTGCCACATATAATATCATGTAATAGGACCAAATGATCCTCCACTTAATCAATTTTAGCTTTCATTATGGCTTCTATTCATGTCCTGTATAGTTTAACTTTGGCACGCTAATACAATGTGGCTTCAGTTAGGATAAAAAATGAAATACCTGCTATTGTTTTTCCTATAGCAGTGATGGTGCCATGTTCAACTATGAATCAGAGACAATTGTTTAAGAGCATCTTGTAAGGACTCACCTAAAACAAAGACATGAAGTATCAACTAGAGAAGACTGTTGTATTTCAGGAAGGTCCAATGATTCCAAATAAAGAACACTGCCAGCAAGAGAAGACCATTGTATTTCAAATAATAAATAATTCATCGTCTTAGCCTACTTCAGCTTCCCTACAATTAAACAAAGTTGTATTTCTGGAACAGTCGCCTCCAACAAATTGTCATGGTAAAGAACCAATGGCAATAAACGAAAGCACTTTCCAGGGCATGTTCTCCCAGTCATGTCCTTATAGATATATGAATGTGTATAGATTCAAAAGTGAGTCAACCGCATTCCCTTTTAACTATACCAAAAAGGAATGTCACCAAAAAGGAACACGCCCCTTCACTCTCCAAGTTACATACCAAAAGCAGAAGAAGATGACTGCAAAAGCACATTCATGTGTATAGATTGAGTTTTTTATATATGTTTTCCACCGAAGCAGAAGAAGATGACTGCAAAAGCACATTCATGTGTTTCAGAATCACACATGACTGATGTTTCTGATAAGATGAACTAACCTTTAAATGTATTAAATGTACTCGTAAGTTTCTGTTGTTAAAGTGCTGCCATCTTGGTATTTCCTTTAGGTTTCTCCTCTATACCATCATTTTTTCTAATGTTTCTGATAAAACTACTTACTATCAAATTAAAACTATCAAAAGTATTAGGAAAAAAAAATCAACATAAGTAGGCCATTATATTACCTTGTGGATCTTAAAAAGCCCCCTGCTTCCGTTGCTATCAACAATTTCATTGACTTTCTTTAGTAGATGTTTCTCACAGCCTTTCAAGTAAGGTGTGCTTGCGCCCGAATCGGCCCAACCACTTTCGAACCAGTTTATGTCCTGTAAACACATGTAGCTATATTACTAATTAAGGTTATATAGATTTAGACTTGTGTAAAACATGTTATAAATGGATTAAAACACGATACGGAGTCAGCTGAGCAGATGAAATAGGCACCACTCGGCTCATTGGTTGGCCAGCATCAACAGCCAACATCTACTAAAGGAAGTCATGTTGCATCTCTAATAGATCAAAAGGGCGAAATAAAATTAGCTTAGAAGAGAATGGGTCGAATGTATCATATGTAGTTATGTACTTTAATACAAAGAAACTACTAAATCATTTAACTGAAATTTTAGATTATATCAAAATGATATAATATTTGTAATCACAATTGACACATTAAATTTCTGTCAAAAGAAACTGAAATTTTAGACAAAAAATGTTGTGGTTCAACCCACACGTTTTGACCAACACAAATTTACCCATTGCCCGCCCACCCATTTTCCACCTCCAGTTTGCTAGTATCTTGTCTCATTTAACATTCTGGGGTTGTAAGAGTACATGACTCTCCCTTTTTCTAGCTTATTATTAACACAATGACACAACTTCAATTCACGTATGCAAAGGTTCTACTACAGCAAAATGTGAAACGGCACATCTAAAGCATGCAAAATAGGCATATATCCTTCAAAACAGAGACTCAAATGACATGTATTATTGTCTTAGATCATACCTCAAATACCACTTCCATATCTTCTGAAATTTTGCAGCCACCCGTAGCATAGGATATCGGAATACCTGAGCCTGCACCATGTGTAAAGGCTCAATCAGGAGATATGACATCTGAAAACAATAAACCAAAAAAAGCATAAGATTCACCTCTTGGTTAATGGTAGGAGATCCTTTTATTGCTAATGACCTCAAGGCATTTATATTATCCCCTTCAATGATAAATAGATCAGTCAAACCAATTATCACAGGGATGACACTATTCACTAAAAAGTCAAGTCCACTATCAAAACTCAGTGATAGCAACCCCAGGAAATGGAAAAGCATCATCCTTGACTCATTATGACTCGTTGGATTTGTCTCCAATAGTGATAATCAGGTAGCTAGTAACATGATCAAAAGAGACAAATCAAAACATTGTGAAAGCAAAAAAATCAATAGAATATGCAATACTCAATAGAATATGCAGCTAAGTTACCAAGTTTGAAAAGATTAGCTTTCTTACATTGAAACAGTATGAAAAGATGATAATACAAAATTTCACAATATAGAATGTGGTAACCAAAGAAAAACTGTATTAGGTGGCACTTCTGCTAATTCAATATTATCATCAAAATACTCACAACTACATACAAAAGCAGTCAGACAATTCAAGTGCACACCAAGCTGTGAACAATAACAAAATCAAAAGGGAAAACATGTAATCAATAACATATCACATTCACGCAAAATGAATGTGGTACAAAAGCAGTCAGACAATTCAAGTTTTGGAGCTAACTTAGTGTCGTATTCTATTCTCTCTCTAGAAAGTAACCGTTGAGTCTCTCTCTAGATCTAGATCTGAAATAGAGATTCCGGTTTTCTTTCTCCGGCTTTGGCTTTCGCCTTGCCGTTGAGAATAGGGTAAAGCCCTAGGCCGGAGAAGCAGCCTCTCTACCTTTGGGTAGAGGTAAGGCTCTCTACATCATACCCCGCTTTTGCCGGGATTAGGAACCGTTGTCATTGCCGTTGCCACATTCACGCAAAATGAAACAATTATGATTTTTATCAAAAATCAATTAAAGCTAGAATTTTGAGGCGGATGCGGAAGCGGATGGGCGGATCTGGTCGGAGGTGACAGCGGCTGTGAGAAACCACCGACACAACAAATTAAAGAGATTAAATAAAGAAATCTATATACACAATAGAGTAGAGTTTAACGTGGGAATTTACCAGACCAAAAAGATGGAAAATTGGTTTGAGAAATCAATTTTCCGATGGAGATTTGTTGTAGTTCCACCACCCAACCATTTGAGATTTGCTATAGTTCCACCACCCAAACGATTGCTAGAAATCAATTTTCTAATGGAGATTTGTTATAGTTCCACCACTCAACCATTTGAGGTTTGTTGTAGTTCCACCACCCAAACGATTGCTGATGGAGATGATTGAGTGATGGTGGCGGCATGGTGTTAGAGCGCCGGTGACTGGTGGGGGTGGCAAGAGGTTGGAGGTGGTGTGTGATAGGGTTTTTTTTTTTTTTTTTTTTTTATAATTTTTTAGACAAACAAATTACAAACAAAGTAATTTACAAACTTAATTTTTTTTTTTTCGAGAATGACAAATGATTGGAGAATTAAATGTTGAGGTATTAAGTTGTTTTGGGTAGTTTGAGGAGCATTTTTAACACTTCAAGGGTATGTTTGGTTGAATGATGGAATGAAATGAACGTGGTAATGGAATTAACATCGTAATTGATTGAGTTATTACCATTTCTTGTAATGTTTGGTTGTCATGATGGAATGGAATGGAATTAATAAAAAAAAAGACCAAAATACCCAATATATAATAAAAAAGGTAGTGGGTTAGTGGAGAAGTAGAGGGTTATATTTATAAGTTTCAATACATCATGTACAATGTTTTTTAAGCATGCTTTGGGTATATATGATATTTAGTGATTTAGGAAGGGTATATATGAAATTAACTCTATTTATAAGGGTAAATTACATTTTTGGTCCCTTAACTTGTCAATTTTTGCACTTATTACCCTAAACTCGAAAAATAGCAATTTTAGTCCCTAAAGTGGCCGAAATTTTGCAATCAAGGTACAGGGCACTAACGACGTCTATTAGGGCCGTTTAATGAGGGGCAATTCCGACCTTTTGCACTTGTTCTTCCTCCCTAACCTTCTTCTTCTTCAATGGGTATTTATTCCTCACACAACTCTCACACAACCCAAGAGAAATCATTGTGTTACATAACATTTCAGACAAGTTTTTAATTCCTATCTTATCAAATCAATTACAATGGATATTTATTTCTCCCTATTATATATACATCACCAACCGTTCAGAACCTCATTTACACCTCCAACCGTTCGTTTTCTTTCTAATCTTATCAAAGAAATTTATGTACTCGGATAGACAATACAATACAATACAATGGGAGAAACCTAAGACAGTTTTTGAATTAAGATAGACAATACAATAGATGCTATCTAACTAAGATTTTCAGTCTTAAGCTAATCAGTATTGGTAAGACGGGTACGTAGACGCACAAGAGAGGTTTTCTAGTCTTTTAATTGAATTTTGATTTTAATTGAATCATTCAAAGCTCATTTTGTGTTGCGATTAGACCATTTGTTAACTTGAAACTAAATGAACCAACCGGATAAATTATCTAATATAATTTTTTCATGTGTCAAATATTTATTGATCCATTTTAGATGACCTAATTTTGAGGATAACTTATAAGCAACAAATGAAATGGTTGATGTGTATTGTAGAAGGAAAAAAAAATAAAAATTTGAAAAAATATTGGTTCCCTATTATGTTTCATGTTACAAACCAATTTTGAAAGACCTATCAATAACATAAAATAGTCGAGTGACTTATAAAGAGAAAAATGGGAGAGTAGGTTATTTAAACAAAAAACTGATTTCAAAATATGTTTTTTCGGGTCTAAAAATCTAATGCAGGAAGATGGTTTCTGATTGACGGATTAGGATTAATGTGTTGGTATAGCTCAATCCAACCAAATCCTTTAAATATTTGTCAAAAAGTAAAATCTTAAACCAACTGGCTACATTAAAAGATTTGTCATGTCAACTTTGTTTACATCCAACAACGACGAAGGTAGAATTTTAAGTCTCGAGTGGCTAAACAATTTACAAGATACTAATAAGTGTATATAATAGACTAGTAACTTTAAATTGAGTTGGGATGAACGTATGAGATTCTAAGTATATGTTTTGTTAGTTGATTAATTAACTTTGAACTACACTAATACATAAACTTAATATTAGAAATATAGAGTTTTATAGACATTATGGAGTTGTCACGGCTATCCTTAGCCTCCATGTATCTCCACCACTGCATCCCAGTAGCGAATCGGTAGTTATATAATTGACATTATAAAATGGAAATGATAAATAATTAAATATAAATATAAACATTGTAAAATATTTTAAAATTATTGAATACTTATCAAGAAATAAAAATAAAAAACTATCAAATTGTTATTTTTTCTAAAGTACGTAATGAATTTATAAACGTAAAATTTAAAGTTTTTTAATGCTAGTTTTAAAAATTGGTGGATCGTAAACGGGCTAAAAAAGCTACATGTAAGGTACATGTATAGGGTACTAAAGGGTGTTCAACTCCTTCAAACAAGACAACTTGTTATATAATTTACATCTCAAAAGTTAAATCAACATGACTTTTTTCAATCAGTCCATCCCAATTAATCAACCAGTCCTTCTTGATATCAAATCCTGGTCAGTCAACTTGTGTGGATCCATTTACTATTTAAACTTCACTCAAAATCGTTCAAAGCATGTCGTGTTTGATGTCAAGAATTACCACGAGAGAAAATGGGTTGTAAAGTCTATACAATTACTATATGTTAGGCCCTTTCCAACCATGCCACTAAATTCTTAAATTATCACTGTTACATCAGCGCCACATCATTCTTTCCTTCCAAAATTTACTTAGAATTTACCCCTTACCAACAATACCACCATTTTCCCCAAATTTCCTATTTTAAACGGCTAAAAAGCCTTTGGAATACGCGCGTAGCCCCACCACCATCACGTTCTACACTGCTTGAGGAGAACATGGATCCAGAACGTGGGTCAGAATGCAGCCCGTGTCAATAGTGTTCTGCAAGTCTCCCAAGAACGTGGAGCCAGAACGGCTTGGTGCTAGTGCTGATTTCAGAACAACGAGAATGCATTTCGAGGACGTATGCATTGGGAGGAGCCTTAACCACCTCAAATGTTAGGAAAATGATAAATATAATTCTGTTAATGACATAAAGTAGAAAGTGTAATCATTTATTCTCTTCTTTTTTTTTGAACATTCATTTATTCTCTTCTAATCTCATTTTTTTATTGTCATGATTATATTATTTATGAGGATTTTAAGAAGGATTTATCATTATCCATTATTCAGGTTATAAAGTCTTGGGTACGAAACTCAACTCTTAAAACTTTGGGTGCCATTCAACATTTTGGTTTTTCTTTCTCCATAGTCCATCCCAAAATTCCCAGCCACCAGAGAAGCACATCAGAAAACAAAAATGACCACCGCCGCCGCGGCAGCTGCCGCCTCGATTGTACTGGTACCAGCAAGAAGAATATCACCGTCAACCATAATAAACTTCACCCGCCGCCGTGGCCTCAATCTTCCCATTACATCTTGTAGCTACACATCATCATCATCATCATCATCATCATCATCATCAAGAAAGCAACAACTGATACTATACTCAAAACCAGGGTGCTGTTTATGTGATGGACTTAAAGAAAAGCTTCATTCTGCTTTCTCCCTTTCTTCTGATTCATACCCTCTTCATGATGTTCAGTTACAGGTACTCAAATACTTATACAAAGCATAATTTGTGTCCTTATTTGGGGTGCTTTGCTTAGCTTATATTGGCTTATTTGTCATCGATAATCCCTCTTTTCGTGGCTTATTTTTGGACCTATGAGCTTATTTTTCGGTTTAAGTTGTGTTATAGGATGGAATATATGACACAAAAAACTTATCAAAGATAAGCTGAACCCAAATAAGCTTTCAAAATAAGCTAAGCCAAACACCCCTCCTAGATTTTTTTTTAATGTTTTGGTACTTATTCAAATATGGTTTTTTGTATGTGTGGGATTTGGGTGTGTTTGATCATTTGATGAGATCAGATAAGGGATATAACTAGTAATCCTGATTGGGAGAAAGCATATCAGTATGAGATTCCTGTCTTGGCTAGACTTCGTTCTGATGGCACCGAGGTACCCCCTGGTTTTCTTTCTTTTTATTGTTTCTTGAATTGAATTGCATAGGCAACTACCCTTTTCGATGCTGAATATGAAAGTATTAAACTTTTTGAAAATTGATTAGTTTTTGGGTTCCAAGTGTCTTTTACATTGCAAAGTGTAGTACATCATTCATCAAGAAATTACTTAACATATAGACGAAAACCGCATTCTTGACGTTTAGATCTTAGGGTTCATTGTGGTTTAGGTGAGGTTTTTGGGGTTTTGAATATATTTGCAAAGTGTTATTTATTTATTGTATTTTAGTTTTTTTTGTTCTATACCATAAACTTGTTCATATGGGCTATGCAGTCAAGAATTTGCGAACTGGTTAGGTAGGAGAATTTGAGACCTCTTAGTGACAAGTTCTTATTTATTATTTCAAGTTATTCATGATGAGTGTTAATTGCTATGTGTTATATACTAAAGATTACCTGTCGACACGTTCGCAGGCACATTATAGTATAAGTGTGAAGACAGTTGGCTTGGGTATATACATTTTTGTACCTAGGCGTAGTAATCTTATGTGTATTTTTGTTTATCGATGCAAGTATCTTATTATATGAATGCTTGAATGAATCTCCTTGTGGAGTTGTGGTTAGTAGCCTAGGGTGACTTAGCTTCCCTTTGCTTATCAACTTTTGGTCACTAAGTATTTTTAGTAATAATTAGCTCATAATTTTGTTGCAGGAAGTAATTCCAAGATTCTCTCCTCGTGCTGGAGTTGACCACATCCATGCTAAATTAGCAGCTGCTTTGAGTCAAGACAGTTAGAATCAGCTAAGCTTCCATTTCATTTCATAATACCGAGTTACTGATTCTAAATCAAAATGTCAAAATCGTTGATTACTAGTCTGTACATTACAGATCGTTGTCTTCTTCTCAAGTTCTTGATCATACGATCAATCTAGAACGTTGTAAACTTTTCTTGTTTCTTCTCATTTTTTAACCATAATCAAATTTCTTATTTTGGCCTATCTACGTACTGTATAGTCCCCAACTCCACTAGTGAATCCCTGGATATAGTGGCTAATGCCAATTGCTTGTGTTCTTTATCACCCACCTTGGTGAAACTTGTCCCACAATTGAACATCAGTTATATCTTTTTGTTAGCTGATTGAAAGTCTCAAGTATAAGCACAGTTGCTTTGTTAATAACTTAATTGCATGGGTTGAATCAGTGAACCCAACCACTGGACAAAAATTGACTGTAGCATACTGAGTTGCAAAGGATAAAAGTTACTACAAGATACAGGCTAGTTTGATGGCAATTTCGATCAATTTACTTGTAATTTGTAAATGAGTTGATTTGGAACTTGTATCTTTGCGTCCTATGTGTAAAAAATGGCTAAAAACAAGAGGCCAAAAGTCGTCAAAAAAATATCTGTGAGTCAGACCGTCATGGGCTAAAAGTTACCCTTGACTCGTTAACCTACCAACCAACCCGTCTAGTTGTGCGCATCTACTCCAAACGTAGATAAATCAACAACATGCTTGTGATCTTTGAGCACGGAAGGACTAAACGTAACCCCTTAACTTTTCATATATGCAGTCGGCCTTAACGAGTGGTAAATCCAAGATTTCCAACCATGATATATATTACCTGTTAAATCTAGCAAGTACAGAAAATCAGTGTGCATGACAGATGACAACGAAAAACCAGCGAGCATAACAACGAAGTACCAGTCATCACAAAACATGACAGAAGAACATATGTGGTTCAGTCAAAAAATGACTTGTGTCAACAACGACTCTGGTGATTCTCTCTTATGTGTGTGTGTGTTATGTATGATGAATCGTTAAATGAGGAAAAAGAAAAATGATTGATTTAGAACCACAAATACATATTGATGACAGTTTTTTTGTATCCTTCTATTTTGTCTCTCCAGCAACCAAACGTCACACTTTTCCCATCTCTCACCATTCCTTTCACACTAACATACGTCCATACATTTTGCCATGTGCCTGTCGCTGACCATGCCTGCTCCTCTACCCTCCGCCATCAACAACCAACATGTCGTTTCTGATGGGGTGGCTCATGTTGCCGTGCCACCAAAGATATGCGGGATATTACATAAGTGGGTGAATTGTTGTAAAAGATGGAAACCACGATGGTTTGTGTTACAGGATGGCGTGCTTTCCTATTACACAGTTCATGGTCCTGACAAAATTATGATTTCAAAAGAAATCGATAAAGGATGTCGTGTTATAGGCAGCCGTTTGCCTCACCACCGCAAGCCCCTAGGCGAACTTCACCTCAAGGTTAATAATTAACATCCTATTCTATCCATTTTATTTTATTGTAGTTTCCATAATTTGATGGTTTTGTTTTGTGTGAGAAGTTATAAGATTTTGCTGTTTTCTCATTAGGTATCGTCTATTCTGGAAAGCAGAACAGATGACAGAAGATTTTCAGTATTTACGGGCACAAAAAGGCTGCATTTGAAGGCAGATACTCGGGAAGATCAAATGGAATGGATGGAAGCTTTGAACGAGGTCAAGCGGATGTTCCCACGAATGTCTAATTCTGAGTTGATGCATCCTATAAGCAATGTTATGGTGTCAACAGAAAAGCTAAGAGCACGATTATTGCAAGATGGGGTTAATGAGGAACTTATTCAAGATGCCGAAAGGATTATGAAAAACGAGTTTTCTGAAATGCAAGATCGGCTCGTGCTTCTCAGGAAGAAACTAAGGCTTCTTATTGAAGAACTCTCCAATTTACATCACGAATGCTAACTTACACATTTTTTATGTTATTATTATGAACACACACACAAATGTGGAAATTACAAAAATACTTGGAGTATTTTTCATTTTTTGCTAACAAATCGAGACTCTAGTTTATAGGATTAAATTTCTCCGACATAACATTCGGATATTTATATCAGGAAGGCGAACCGCAAAGATACAATACAAAGAGTTGCAAAAATACCATCAAGGAAGACGACATCTATTTGAACCAAAGTGACTTACATTATAAAATGCCTGAAGTACCTTAATTCACTGGGTATCTAACAGTTGCATTTGTTGAGAAGCGAAAAAGCAACATACTTGTTTATACTAGGCACGTAAGAAGAGAGTGATGATGGAAAGTTAGATATATCTTGTTAACCATATACTAAGTATGGGTGTTCTTCATTAACGAGGATAATCCAATAAACAAACCAATTTGTTTTAGGTTCCGTTATCCGGGTTAACTTAATACATAATTCATTTTAGTACACTAGAAGATACACCATAATTTCTAACATATATTCTATTAAAAGGCACTGCCTTGACATAGCAACAAGTTCAAGCAAAATCCTGCACCATTACATCTTTAAAACATCTCAAAAGCTGTTGCACTTGATCTTACAAATCAAGACAGATCAGCCTTTGGAACATATTGAAGAGGTTTGCTTCATATGCCGTTCGTTCCTATCTTTGTAACGTTATAGATCAAGTCCAAAAGAAATGCGATATGTCCATTAAGTACTGTAAAAACCAAACACCTGGAGTTACAATGATACATAGTTTGAATATTAAGTCATCTGATGAATCCATGATAATACTGTAAATTTTACAAATATCCAGTTAAATAAAATGCTTAATATTTATGCCACAAGAATAGAACAAAAGAATCATAAAAGATAACACACTTAACTTCTAACTATTAATACACTAATGATTTCCAAAACATACAAGCATCGGTATGCTAGTGTTACATAACCTTTACTAACGGGGCAAGCTCAAAGGGCAAGATCTTCACATGTTTTTTCGGTTTCCCCATCAACTGTTTCATAATACAATATAAACAGTAAATCTACCTAATCCACAGACATATCACTGTCTATCTACCTAATGTAGAAACATAGTTCACCTGGCAGTTGAAGACAAATGAGCCTGGCCTCTATCTACATTAATCACATTTTGAGTTACCTCGCTGCTCTTTAAGTTGAAGACAAAGTTTTGACATTTCATCAAGTAGTTTTGGATCTTCACTGTAAGAATCGGCAACTAACTGAAGTATATTATGGTTAGACACTGAAGACGGAATTGGGGGAACAAGAAAGGGATGTTGAAGAAGTTGTGGAATGGTCCATCTTTCATTTCGCTCCCATGCAAGGCATTTCTTCATCAGATCAAGAAGCCAAATATTTGATAGTGGTTCATAATGTATCTCATGATTCGGATCTGTAATAACTTTGAACTTAGCCCAGAAGGTTGTGTAGTTAGCAAAGGGTGTTCTTCCATATACCATTTGGTAAAGGATACAACCAAGTGACCAAATATCTGACGGACGGCCGCATTTTATTATATTTCCATTGGCATCTGTTTCGTTGCACAAGAATGCCTCGGGGGACATATAACTTAGTGTACCCACCTGCAGCAACAAATTTTATGGTTCAGGACTGGAGAAATGTAACTCAGTATATCCTGTAGATATGGCAAAAAGGGCAGGCCAGGAAGGTTGGACAGTGAATCAAGCTGGGTTGAACCGAAACACTTCTAGTCCTAAACTTTCATGAATAATGACTATATCAAATATGTTAATGTTTAGAATAAGATGATTTATGATGGTTTATTCGATAACAAACAATTAGGGAGACTTCGACTCCGTTGGACCTATTTGAGCCATTAAAGCTATTCCTATAAGCATAACCAAATTGGTCATTCATAAATAGGTCAAAACTGTCACCTCTAGTATTATGACTATCTGGTACTCTTGACAACAATTAGTCTCTTGATACGAAAGAATTGGATATGCTGATTGACTAACCTGAGAATCTCGTTGAATATTTGTAGTGTCACTTAAGATAGCTTTTGCTATACCAAAATCAATTAGCTTCAGTGAACCTCTGACAAGAAGAAAATTAGCTGGCTTCAAGTCTGAGTGCACAATACGTTCCTCGTGTATGGTTTTAACAGCTAAAAGTATTTGCTGCCATTTATTCAAAAAAATAAAATACATATAACATTGTTCGCAAATTTAGAAGTCTCTGCCACTTTTCAAGTAAAGAATAAAACATTCATATATTTCGCATTATGCCAAGAGAAAACAAAGTCCGCATAATTGGAAATCAACAACAAAGAAGGATTTTCAAGGAGGGTGAATGACCATCATCACCCTGTCTCCCCAAGGTCTTACACTCTTATGTGAGGTATATAAATGTGCTATGCTGATAAAGTAATAGCAAAAGAGCGAATACATTTGCAACTGTTGTATAACTGTTTTACTTCATCAAACCCCAAGTGGAAAAACTTATAGTTGCAAAAACATGAGCCTTTTTGCCTAATTTTTGCTTCAATGGTTTATTTTACTGATCAAATATGTTACGGTGGTCACAAATTTCAGGTTCGCTAACTAGAATATTTTGGGATTGCTTCCAATCACAATAGATAACTCATAGTAGAGAAACTAATGTTTCTGATTTTCTACACAAAGTGAGCAGAAATAATCTAAAGAAACATCAAGCCTGTAGAGTTGCTACATTTATCATCTTTATACAAGACTGGCCTCCCTTGGAACTTAACAGCAAACACCGCGTTAAATCATTTATTTCCTCTATCCCAAAATTATTGTCCGCCTTGTTGATTTTGATAGTCCCAAAAATAATTGTCCACTACTAACAAAAAGATAGGTTTAAATGGCTAAGTTTCCGTATTACCCTGATCAGTGAAAGAGGTGACCATAATTTATGACATTGCTCGGAATCGAATAGCCCCCAACATGCTGAATGAAAATCAAGTTCTGGTTTCAAACATAAAATATTTTCTTCTCAAATTAAAAATTAATATCAATCTTCCTAGTCTTTTAGTTTCAAGTTATAATTATATAGCCAGAATATTTTTTATTAATCTTAAAACGAAAAAGATAAAAGGTGTTGACAAAAACCTGCCAGTAAAAACGAAGCCAATTCTCATCTATTATCGACCTGGAATCGTCCAGTTCCTTCCATTTCTGGGACAGCATGTGAGCTAAATCAATTTCACCATACTCTAGCACCATATATATCAAGCCATCATCCTTCACTCTGCCATCCTTGTTACTCATAGAACCACTCATGACTTCCTTGAGCAACGCCTTATCTGTAACCTAAGAAGATGATGGATGTTAGAACTTAGAAGCAGTCAAGAATCATCCAGTTACACGAATTTCCAGGTATCTAACTCTCTTTTCAATGATCTTGCAACCAGGATCGTAATCCATATACAGTCCTCATAGATTTTTCCCTCTTAAAGACCATAAATGCCTAATCAACGCCAAAACAAATCATTTCATGTTTTCAGATAGGAAAATGAACTATCACCCATAGCTCGAACCTAGAAAGGATATAGGCCAAATGACAACAATACATAACACTCAAGTGATAATCTATCTAGAGCACACGTACCTCATAATCAATGAGTTGGATAATGTGGTCCTTTCCCCTGAGTTTGTTTAAATATTCAATTTCCTGACAAAAACCATATGCGGTTGCATAATCACGACCTTTAAGCTTTATCCTTTTTAATGCATAGATTTTGCAATCTTGAGATATGACTTTGTGGACTTCACTGCTTCCTCCACTGCCAATCTTTCCAAGCCTCTGGTAGAGTTTTCCGTTAACCTTGAAAAACAAATCAGGATCATAATTTCTCTTACGAGGTGCTGACACATTTTTCTTGGAAGCAGGCTTTTCATTTTTTCCAGTCTTCGTGGATACCGGCTTCACATCGTACATTTGATCATTTGATATGGGAGCTTGGGACTGTAAATCCATGATATCACCTGCTCCTTTGGTTGACTTGTCAACAAGCAAAAGTGGATCATTAGGCATACCGCTTGACCCTGCTTCTTTGCCTTGTTGATCCGTCCAGAGCACACATTTGTTATTGGGATTACGGTCCACTGCAGCAGAGAGATTCTGATCAGCTAATATTTTGCTATTATTGTTAAACCCCATATCAATTGGTCTCATCTGTTGATATTTCAAATCAGATGAACTGCCAACATGTGAGCTACCATGATGAGAAGGCTGGAAGTTCTGGGTTGTTGAACTAAGCATGGGAGCATTTACTGAATTCACTAATGTCGTTATAGCGCAATTTGAGCCAACAACTGAAGATGAAGTCATTTGGTGGCCAAAGTCACGCTGCAGAAAGTTTTTTAGAGGGTCGACCTGATTCTGAACTCCTGTTGTTCCTTTTGCCACCAAAGAAGATGTTTCATCATTAGACCTTGATCCAAGATCAACTTCCATGGTATGGAAACTCTGGTCATTCACATCATGGCGGAGAGCAGTTGAGCCATCCAGTTGATTATTTATGTCGTATTCCCTATCTGTAAATGCAAAACCCATACGGGTCAAAAAAATTGGCTGTTCTTGGGTCCATGTGGTCATCAGACCCTACATAGACATTGTGCAGTACATACAATAACTGAATAATCAACTACAAAATCTTACCATGAGATCGTGCATCATTTCCCGAAGCAAACTGAACCTTATTCGGACCATCTAGAACATGTCCACATTTTAAGCAGGGCAAATCAACCATATTCTTGATTCTACAATCGCAGATTTGTTTATGAGCTTCATCTGCTTTGGAATCTATCATCAGGCCAGAGCTCTTCGATGTTTCCCGTTGAGGAACCACTGACCGTCTCGTTTGAAAATTGTTTAACTGTGGCATCATACCTGCAGTAGAAAAAGCAAGCTGAACTTCATTAAAATTAAAACTCAACGTTTATTATTATTACTATACAACAACAATACCAATCCCACATATATGCAGGGTATGACAGAATTAAGATGTAGAAATCATACCCCTACCCAGGGTAGAGAGACTGTTTCCCAAAAGACATCTGCCTTAAATGATGGTATGTATAAATTGTGCAATAATTATTAAGTTATTACTATTATAAATATTTTTCTAGAGAGAGAGAGAGAGAGAGAGAGACTTTTCAGCATTTCCAAACTGAAGCTCCACGTACGGTTAACAAATATAAATAGCCATGAAGTGTTTCTAATGATGATATTGGACACAGCTTATAAGAGCTTGAGCTTATGGTTTTTCTTACGCTCAAGCTCATATAATTGTTTGGTTACCAAAAATTTTAGTAGCTTACGGTTTCCATAAGCTCTTTACCAGTAAGGGCATAAAAACCCAAGCGGTACCTAGTTTACAAGTCATAAAGAGCTATGCAACAAACCAACCCACCCACAACGACCTAAACGCCACATCAGCTACACATCACTTTTCCCATCTCACCACGAATATCATTTTATCCATCATCCCCACCCCAAACGACCTATACACCCTTAATTAATAATGTATGTGATAGAACGGAATAAAAAAAAACAAAGATGGGCCACTTTGCCTCCCACCCCGATTGGCTTTAGGATAATGCAAACATGGATAATGCAAACATGGCGGTGCCGGACACCAGATAAATAAAGGACAAATTCCGAAAAAAGGTAATATACTTACATAAATTTCCTAATTAGGAGAACGTAAAATATTTTTAAACAAAAAAAGGAGCATAAGTTTATAAATTAGCAAAAAAAAAAAAAAAAGTAATATTTTCATTTTCGAACACTAAATCTGGTTCCTCAATTAGGAAACTTTGGATTATTTGTTAACCTTTTTTAAAAACTATTGAAATTATGTTACCTTTTTCTGAAAAAATTTGAACTTTTAATAAAATATTTTTGTTCAAAAACATTTTACATTCCCCTAATTGAGAAATTTATGCGAAGATATTACCTTTTTTCCGGAATTTGCCCATAAATAAATAGCAACAATTGAAACACTTGACCAGATAAATAATTCAAACATGATGAATTTTTACATCTCAAAAACACATATAAAAACCCTAATTGCATATACATATTTAAAAAAATTTGAATAACGAATAACGGAATTGGAATTGTGTGTGTGTATATATATATATAGAGAGAGAGAAGGGGATAATACGATGTCGTTTGAAGGCGGCTCGAACATCACGGAGGAAGTCAGGGGAAGAGGAAGAAGAAGAAGAAGACGACGACGTCGTTTTGTTGTTGTTTTTATTCACTGCGGGAAGATTAGCCTTCCTGCTGCTGTCCATTGATAAATCTCATAGGCATTTCGATTGATGATATCACACACAACGGCAGACTACTACTACTACAATCAAAAGCAGTTTACGCCATCATCAAAAGCTCGCTCTATCATGTTGGATGATCAACGGCAGACCTACTCTGTGTGTATTACTCTGTGTGTGAGTGTGTGTGTGTGTGTGTATTTGTGTGTGTGTGAGAGAGAGTTGGGGTTCCCAATTTCAAAAGCGATCTTTGGCGGTCTCTTTGATACTTGCTACAGTAATTTGTTTTGATTTTCTATTTGTTTACGCTCGAGACTCAGGTATTCATTTATTTATCACACATGTGGCTTAAATATGTGCTACGTGTCAAGCTTCAATTTTGTTTTAATATATTGATAGATAACGGTATTTGAATAACGATGATATATTGTATTACTAACAGTTTTATTAACCAAAATAATTACACTTTAATAACATTTATATAATATCTTATTATAGGTAGGATACCAACATAACATGTAATAATAGTTTTTATTAATGCGAATAACAAATTTGAAAACAATGATAGAATATTTGAACTCATATACCAACATAACATACAACAATAATACGGGTAATAACAATGTACAAATAAATAAAGTGAAATACCGACATAACATAACATAATAATGACTATTAATGAAAACCAAAACACTTCGATAACATTGATGATACTTCAATGACATTAAAAAATAACATTGATGACACTTAAATGACATTAAAAAAGCCAAGTTCATAGTTGCCGAAAATCATATACCAATATAACATACTAGCAATGTACCCGCGCGATGTGCGGTTTTTGATGATATAAAAAATAAAATTAATTATAGTTGTATATGAAATTCGTAAAATTCATTCAATATATGCATCAAAAGTGGATGATGGCCGGCGCCGACTGCCGGTTCTAAATGGCATAACACACGGGTATATAAAAAATGTGTTTGTTATTATTGTGAGAATATTTAAAATTGATTATTTATATTAATATAAAATAATATATAGTTAATTACTATATAAATATTAAATGATAGTAAATGATATGATAAATAAGGAAATGTTTAAATTTTTTGAAAATTAAGACACCAAGC